>APFE030447171.1:0-80636 GCA_000404065.3 Pinus taeda
TTGGATGTTGCCAACTGTTCTTTCTTCAAGCTCCATTCCCATATGTATCTGTTTTTTTTAAGGTTGCCTCTATTTGTGTCCATAATTTACCTGTTCTCACATCAAATCCCTTAGTCAAGACATTTATCTTCTGTAATAACAGCAACATAGTTATTTGCCTTATTAGCATTAGATGGCCTTCTCTGCTGCTCCAATTTCTGCTTAGTGATCAAGTAGAAAGCATCTTCAACAACAGTCCATTGGATAGTTAGGAGATCATGTTTTTCAAAGGAGTGTTCCTGAGAAATGATCGATCAAAGAATTATTATCAATATAGGTCATCAAGGATTACATATGGACCCTTTTACGGATAGCTTGTACAATAATGATCAAGAATCACAAGCTCCCCCTAACTATATGCATGGTCTCCTTTTGGCAGAATCCCATCATCAAACACTCGGAATATCAAGGATATCTTCATCAAGTCAACAACATGTGTTGTTGGCTGTAGAGTTCAAGAGATTTTCAGATTGTATTTGCTTTATTCTCCATACTTGTGTGACTTTCTTCTCTGGCACGGTTCTAGCTTGTCTAGGAGCCCAAGTCAATTAACAATCACGTTTCATATGACCAATTTTATGACACTTGAAGCATTCTATGTTGTTCATGAATAAGAATTCATGATTTCTTCCTGCAAAATTGCTTCTCGGAGATTGTTGAGGACCATAATGTCTATCTTTATGGTATGCCTTACAATCTTTTTCCATGTGTCCAAAGTTTGTACAAGAATAACAATAACCAAGAAATATACTTTGGTACCTGGGAGAAGAAGGTTTCCTTGATGTACTTCTGAAGTCTTTCTGCCTTGAGATCCTTTGATTATAACCATTGCTTCTTGTGTACTTGACATCATCTGCATTTCTTCTTGGAATATAATTTCCTTGATTCCTTGCCTTTGCTAGAACTGGAAGCATCAACATTTCTTTCTGGCTTCCTCACATCTTTGTTGTTTGAAGTATTATCATTCTTTCTTGAGGATTCACCTTCATAGCCAAGACCTGATTTATCAAATGGATATCTTTGATGGTTGAGCATGTCATCCAAAGCTTGAGAGCTCTTCAAGATTTTGTCCATGTCTTTTGTTAGGCTCCAACCTTTAGGGCACCAACCCTATCTTCTCAAGGCACCAACCTTGTGTTTAGGAGCACCAACTCTAAGGACACCAATCCTTCCAATTATGAGGCACCAACCTAAGGGCTCTGACCCTATCTTGTCAAGGCACCAACCTTGGATTTAGGAGCACCAACTCCAAGGACACCAATCCTTCCAATTCTGAGGCACCAACCCCAAGGGCTCCAACCCTATAGTTTTTCTTTGTTAAGAATTGTTTTGATTGTATTACACTGCTCTCAAAATCTTCTTCACTATGTCCTGTCAATCTACAGCTTCACTTTAGTCTCCATGCTACATCATCAATGACAACCTGTCTTCATATGAAGAAGTCTTCACAACTCTTCATATTTCCCACACAGAGTCTGCAAAGTTACCTCATCATGATTTCAAATAGCCATCATGATCTCCAATAATGTCTCTAAGATCTGCTGATGCATTTCAACAAGATATCTTTGATAAGTTGCGCTAAGCCTCAATGTCTGCACAAAAAAAAATTCTCTGTTTCAACCCATTGTTCTATCTGTCGCGGCAAGTGCTTCAGGAGTGACTACTTCTCAATGTTTTTAGTGTCGCGATATCTTACTTCCAAGTTTCATACTCACAAATACTTCAATACTGGTGTAGTCTATTTCTCCCTTCAAACGATGGTAGATCAAACCTTATTTCGCTTCACTGAATTGTTCTTGGAGTTACGATCTATACTTCTTCCACTAATTCATCACAGGTTCAAGCCTTTTAAAGATTAACCCATTTAGCAGAGTCACTTGACCTTCGACTTCCTTCTTTCTCGTTTGATCTTTGACTTCCTCTGTTCCTTCAAGTTCACGAGTTGTGAACTATTACTTCTTCTCTATGTTAGATGCCCGAGATCGATTACCTGAAGTGAAGCGTTTCAACTTTTATATATGTGAGTTTTGCCAATAACCAAAGGAAATGTTCATTGGGAGGAGAGTTCGTCTTATGATTTTGCACATTAAAAGATTATATCGAAGAGTCTTTCATCCACAAACTTAATTATTCACGGAAATCGCACATAAGAGAGGTTATACCCATATTGGAGGTCCCATGTGCCATGTCATTCCTTTAATCCCGCAACTGCAACTTTCATGAAAACCGGAGGTTTTACAAGTGTGCACATGCTCTGTCCTCTGATATCAACATCATCGATATTCACATATCAACATAGTTAAAACCATATAATGGGTGGTCCCACCTGCCACATCATCACCTTAATTGCAATTACAACTTCTGGAGATCTTCTCATAACATAGTCGATCCCCTACGGCTGACGGAGCGAATGCGGTATACAATAAATTATTTTTTATAAGCTCATTGGGTACACAACTCTGTCACAATCAGTGGTCTGTTGTGTCCACACCCTTATCGCAATCGGCGTTTTGACATTTCTTTGAAACGTGCAGTTCAATGGACGCGATATCATATTGAGTCATATTATAGTGGTGCAGTCAGGTCTGCAATAATATCCAATCGGTGTTTTTAATGTGACATCCCTTTATAACTTGCGATATGAAATTTCTAATAGGTGGATGCGATATTACATTAGGGTTGTTACCATACACTGATTGGGTTCGCATATTATATCACAATTGGAGTCTTAATGTGACAAGCCTTCATAACTTGCGACATGAAGGTTTCGATACAGCGGATGCGATAGTAATTAGGGCGTGTTGTAATGGGACCATCGGGTCCGCAACTTATATCGCAATCAACGGGTTTTGATCATTGGCATATAATAGAAAATGCCAATATTATATACTTCTAATATGATTTCTCTGATAACTTTGTTTATGCTCCTTCGTTGTTTTTTTCCTATCGATTCTTCTTAGGCATATATTACATGCGATACTTCCGATATGGCTCCTCCAATGTTTTCTTCTTTACTCCTCTGATATCTTTGTTTCTCTTTGTTCTTCCGATAACACTTACCCTTGGGCATATGTGATAACCTGCTTCCTTGATGGCTTCTGATGAACTCTTCCTCTTATTCTTTGGCTTCATGGCTTCTCCTCTTTACTCTTTCTCTTTCTTTTCTGATGGCTTCCGATATCTTTCCTCCTTAGTCCATTGTTTCTATTATCTTTGTATTCAATCCTTGGATCCTCCATGAGAAGTACTATGATCAATGGGCATCAATGGGAAACCACACATGTCACAAGAATTTTCCATCACAAACACTGCCATATTGACATCAAGGACAGCCTAGATTAACACACCTTTCTTAATTAATTACTATTAATTAACCAATTTTCCTAATATAGACTTGGGAAAAATTTAAATTATGGTCAATTAATTTAATTGAGTTATCTCTAGGTGGAATTTCCATAAACGTTTTCTAGGTTTTGGAGAACTCTTGTGTTTTAGTCTCGCTAGAAAGTTTTGAGACTAGAACACCATCTAATGCTACATAAACTAACATGTAAAGTAGGAAGATCATAGAGGATAATTTAGAGACAAATTTTAGATGGTTTTGAAACATTATGGGCTCACCATGTAGTAGATATGAATAGTTTCATGCATATTTGTTGTTTGAGAAACTTGAAACATTGATAATGTATAGAGTATGGTTGGTTGCATTTGAATTTTCCTTTGCATGTGAGATTGTTTATGTTTATAGTCATATAAAGAATTATATTATGATGAAATATAATAATATATAGAACGATGAACATCATCAACAAGGGAGAGAGGTTTGGATATCAATTTCAAAGGATGAGAACCTCTTGTTTTTAGTTCTGTGCTTCGTAGAAAACCAACCACATGGTTTAAAACATGTCCATCATGCCTTTCTAAAGTTTTTTGTAACTCTTGTTGCTACTATGTAAGGATTTTCATAAAGTGTTGGTTCTATTGTCTTTGATATATGAGTTCAACAATGTTTGGAGCATAACATTTAGTAGAGCCCCTAAAAGGGTTATGGGTAGTCGTAGTTCATGTGTAATGAAACCATAGGTCATTCCAAGCCAAAAACATTGATAATACATTATAGTCATGAAATTGGGGCATCCCACGATAAAAAATTGGAAGGTTCCAAGCATACCACAAACTTTGACAATAGTTTTATGAGTTGTATTAATGTTAAATATGTAAATCTAAATACATGTGCATAAAACTAGAAAAAAATGCATAAAAACTATTGGTTTTCTTGTCATAAACATGATCCATTATTATGGAAATTTCACAATAATGAAATGGGGAAGTGCAGACATGGTAAGGGCATATCAATTAGTGATAGCTTGCATTTGTATCAGTGGATTGAATTTGGGTGATGTCAATATCAACTTGATTGCAAATTGTTCAAGCTAGTTGTGGGGTGGGGGGGGGGGGGCTCAAAGGAGAATTTTTGTGGGTGAGAACATCTTCAAGGATTTCCAATTAGTGAAGCTCTTGAAAAACCCTAATTATAACTGTTCAACACCAATTAAATGCAATGATCACCCACATAATAAGTGAATCCTAAAGGCAAGGATGCACACAACAAAGGATATTTACATGGTGTACACATCTCATTACGCTTCATTAGATGAAGTATTTATAGAATTACAAAATTGTTGGAGAGATGATCTTTGATTAAGTCCCCTAAGGTTAATAATAAAATATAGTTATGTGAGTGATAATTTTTATGATGTTCACTATAAATGTTTACAATGATGTAGGTGAACTTTAAAATATAATTCTCAAATATGAAATATAAATATAATTCCTAGTCAAATTATATCCACTTAGAAACCCAAAGGCTAAGTCTTATCATATTAGCATGAGGACCATAGATGTTATTAGAAAATGGACCATATGAATTATAAGGGTTCATAAGGGTCTCCTAAGGAAATTATAAAATAATAGTGGAAATAATAAAATAAGATTATATTACACCATCAAATTTTAGAGGGAAAAAATAAAAAACTCCTTTTTCAATTTGTATTTTCAACTTATCTCCCTATGGATTTGCTCAAATTTCGAGAAAAACACTCGTTGGATGCATAATTTGGTTCCTCATCCATGGAGTACCCATGTTGCATACTTTCGATGAACCCTGCTACATGAAAAAATGAGAAAAACATGAAAAACATTATTGCAATCATGTTTTTTCATGTATTTTTCATTTTTCATGGAGCAAGGTTCATCGAAAGTATGCAACATGGGTACTCCTTGGATGAGGAATCAAATTTTTCATCCAACAAGAACTCTCGCTCGAAATTTGAGTAAAACCTTAGGGAGATAAGTTGAAAATACAAGTTGAAAAAGTAGTGTTATTATTTTATTATTTTTAAGCTTTTTACCTTTTTACTCCAAAAATGGTGAATCACCCCCCATGGTTGACATCATCATCTTGAATCGTATTGGTTCTTATAAAGTTTATCTTGGTTGTGCATTTTTATTAGGAGTCCCATTTTAGACCTCAAAATTCCGCCTAATGATAGTTGTTATTAAAGTAGGGAACATGTGTTAATAGAAGTTAGTAGCATGAGTACCATAAAGAGGTTATTAACACTAAGGTTATATGGGTCATTGTCATGGGGAACATAATGTTTATAATGGTTATGACCACAATGACCATAGAGCTTATGGGGGTATTAGCAAGATGATCATATAGGTATTAACATGCAGACCATATGTGTTATAAGGATTGTAAGAGCTATTGACATGGCCATAAAGGTTGTTAGCATAGGAACCATATGAGGTTATGATGGTTACTAACAGAGACTAAATGGGCTATCCATGTTATAAGGGTTATTATCATGAATATTATTATTTTTAAAAGGATTATTGACACGAGGGTCCAAAAGGTTACTAACCTGTGAAACATATGAATTATAAGAGCTTTTGGCAAGCAGACCATAGAGATAATATGGATTGTTAACACAAGAACCGTAAGGGTTATATATGTTATTAGCAGTGAGGCCATAAAGATTATATGAATTATTAACATAGGGACAATATGTCAATTATAGGTGTTATTAACATGGGGACCATAGGGGATATTTTAATTTGGAGAATAAGGGTTATTAGAAGGGGCCCCACGGAGATTGTATGGGACCATGGGAGTTAGATGGGTCATTAGCACAATGATTGTATGGGATATTAGCATGGGGACCATAAGGGTTATTAGAAAAGGGGTCAGAGGTCTTATAGGAGCTCTTAGTGCATGATCCATAAAGGGACATGGACTACATGGGGTTATTAAGGTTATTAACACGTGGAGCACATGGAATAAATGGGTTGTAAGGATATAGTATATAAGGGCAATCATGGTGATTATCTTAGACATTGTAGGAGTTATATGATTTATTAAGACACCTTATGTCATATAAGGGTAATTAGAATGGAGACCATAGTGTTTATACTGATTATTAACATGAGAATCATTTATGATTTAAAGGGTTATTAATATGAGGATCAAACATGTTGTTATCACATGAAGCATAAGGCTTATAAGCATGGGGATCATAAGTTTCATTAACATGAAGAGTGTAGGAATTAGTTGCTTGAGGACCATTATTAACAAATGGATTATATGGTATATATGTTTAGAATACGATGACCATAGGGTTTGTAGGTTTATTAACACATCGAGTATAAGGGTTATTATCATGGGGACCATAGGGGTTAAAAAATTTATTAACGTAAAGGCCACAAGGGTTATAGGGGTTATTATCTTATGGACCATAAAGTTTATATGACATATTAACATGAGTATCATAAGGGGTTGTAGGTGTTATTAACATGATGGTGATGAGGGTACTTGAGGTTATAGATGTCACAAAAATTGAAACTATAGGGATTATAAGGGATATTATTATAATATCATATGTGCTACATGAAATTTTAACATAGGGACCAATAGAGGTTATTGGGGTTATTTATCATGGGTAGCATAAGGTGTTATTATAATAAAGATCGTTACCATTATTAGAATGGAGAAAAACTTTTATTTTGAGCACAATGATCATGAAGGTTATAGGCATTATTAGAATGTAGATTGTAAGTGTTACTAGAAAGAAAACTACCAGTGTTACTAGAATGAATATGATAAGTGTTATTAGCATAAGTATGACATGAGATATAAAGGGATGTAGGAGTTATTAACATGAGCATGATATAAAGATGCAATTTTTTTTTGGTAAAATACCACCCAAATCACAATCAAAATTTGCCACCATAATAGTAATTTCAAAATTTCATCCCTTTTTAAGCGCTTTTCTCCATTTAGGAAGTAAGGTGGAAATATTTGACAATCACAACATCATAACGAAGTTAACATTTATCACCATTAAAACATACATGGAAAATCTATTGAAACCAAAGATACACCTACAATGAACATCCACAAAAAAATGTTTCTTAAACGTCCATTGAAATTATTGGAAAATCAGAAAGGCATAAAGATTTTCTTTTTGTTGATAATTACTTGTGATATTATTATGTTCTTATTAACTTTCTTATGTTCTTCTTTTATCTTAGTTCATTAAGCAATTACCAAAACCATAACTTGAAGATCAAGGACAGCAAATGTAGGTGGACATCCAAGGCAAAACCCTTATCTAGGGGAAAACCTAGTCAATGACTCTTCCTTCAGTAGATTCATATGACAGTGAGACAACCAAGGCCCTAGACCAACAAACCTTCCTTCTCCATAAAGTGATCCTTTTGATATGATGCAACAATATTCAATCTTCTCCTTTTGTTCAACAGCTTTAGCCCAACAACATCCTAGAGACTTCAATCCTAGTTACTGCAAAAATTTTGATCTCCCAGCAACTGCAAATTTTCGATCACCAACTTCAGAACTTCGACCCTGCAGCAAAGATAGAATTTTGGTCCCAGCTTCGGCTCAATAACTTCTCATGTGTGAGGGAAAGATAGACCAAAAACTCGTTTTTCCTTCTTCTAGCTTCTCTCCTTCTTCTCTTGCAACTTCGTACTCTTTTCCGCAACCATTTTACTGCACTTTTACTGCAAATCAAACTTGATGAGAGAGTGTGTCAAATGAGCTCAAGTTGCTCCAATATATAGGCTTATGTTGAGGTAAAATTACCCTATTTGAGGCTGACTTGGTGGAGGAGGCCTAATTGACTTATTTTATAATAAAAGAATTTTCTTTCTTGACAAATAATTCCCAAGAAAGGCTCTTTACAATATGACATGGACAAGGACACTTGACATAAACCCTAGAGGTCTATAATTAAGACCTTGACCTAAAAATAATTGACCCAAGCATGAAACCCATGCTTTAATAAGTCTATTTATATAATAACAAAATTTCCTTCTTTCTTTTGATAAATACATTTCATTATGACTCAAAAACAATTATGAAGACTGAACCTAGTTATATTCCTCAACACTCCATCTTAATTTGGGAGGTATTCATAATCACATATAAATACAAGAACATGGAAGATCTCAAAACATATGAACTATGAAGAGTTTAGGCACACACTATGCCACAGACTAGATTCTTGACCAAGGAAATCAATTCAGGTGGGACTAAGATGGACTAAATCTTTCAGCCACTATAAGTACCATCAGGCCTACTTAATAACCATCAACCTAGGGATCTAGGTGTGTAATGCAAGGTCAGAGCTATATGACCAACTCCACCCTCCGCACTTCGGGATCTAGACATCAGAAACATGTAGATGTCCTCCCAGGCATACATGATGCCTCAACACTCCTGATTATTCAAATCAATAACATCCAATCTCTCCTGATCAACTAGATTGGTAACATCAAATCTCTCCCGTTCAAATAGTTCGGTAACATCAAGTAAATCAAGCATGCAAAACATGCTTCCAAAATTTCGAGAGATTTACCTGTACAGACGCAACCCCAACCAGTAACACATTTCAAGTATACATATAAGTAAACACAAACCTTCAGGGTCTTCAATCATCTTGATGCCACTCATATCAAGTTATTCATATACAACAATTCGAAAGCTTTTCTTCTTTCATTTCTTCAGCAACACCAAGACATCCTCAATATACATTCTCCAATTTATTCTTCAAGATATCCACCATGACTATCATAATATGCCCTCCCTCTCATCTAGGGAGATATATCCTTTCTTTTATACAAGCTCCCTCTTAACTTAGGGATATCAATTACTTTTTGTAACTTTGGAGAGTCGTTCATGGCTTCATTCTTTCTTATCAAAGTCATATTGATCTTATCTTTCTTCATCATGATTATAAGAACATCTTCAGTATCTTGAAGATTATGTACCTATAACACTTTATCTTCTAAACTTCAACTTCCTGCTAGGGTTTTGCTATAAACCCTAGATCACATCATTTAAAACTTAAAGTAACTCAAACATGACGTTAGTCTCATTACATCTAAGGCCTCAATATTACTTTTAGAGATATGACAGATTCTACAATGATACATTGCAAACCCTAGAATCCATATTTGAGACATTACGCCTTATATATCAACAGCCAAAACCAATTATAGCACAATATAAGATTTCAACAATATGACCAAATTCTACTAGGGTTTGTAGTAAACCCTAGATTTTATCATTACATTGGAAACAATATCACCACATCCTAGAATATCAAATTTATACTAGGACTTTGTTACAAACCCTAAAATTTACAAACTTTGAGTATCAACAATTTTGTTAGCATATATATCTATGATTTCATAATCATGCACAAGTATATCATATATATTAGATAAACCCAAGACACAAATATCAATACATTAAAGTTAGACATATAACAATTTTGATTAGGCTAGGGTTTCGATCAGACAGGCAAACATACACCTAGGGTTTCATTCCTAAGAGCTTACTCTACATATTATAAGGGTTTTTATCATAAACACTAAACACTAATTTACCAAAAACCTAAAGGTTTAGGATTTCAATACATAACAAAACCTAAAGGACTAGGGTTTCTATCATAATAGTATCAAAACCCTAAACATCAAAAGAATAGTATTTTCTAGATTTCATTAATAACCCTAAGTAGATTAGGGTTTCATAATCAATATCGACATGCCCTTAAGTTAGGGTTTTACAAAGAACCTTTTAATGTTCCACAAAAATGATGATTTAATTAAGGTAGATTTAATTTAATGATTAATCACCTTAACAAGAATCTTTGTGATTCAAAGTCCTAGACATAATGATGTTAGTAATGTAAAGAAGACTTTAAAAGAAATGAATATACATTTATTATGAAGATAAAAAATCATATGGTATAAGACATACCTTTGGTTTGTTTCTAAATAAACCTTGTATGACATCTATTCTTGAAGATCTCTCTTTGCAACAAAACTTCTATCATGCTTCAAGTTTGTCTTGTAAAAATTCCTTGCAGATTAAAATTGTAGATTGTAATATGCTAAAAAAAATTACTTGAATCTGCTCTACTCATCAGCGGAAATAAGAAACAATCGATGAAATCACAAAGCATAAAAGAGAAAATTCAATCGCACATAACACAATAATTTTCTAGGGAAAGCCATAGCTAAAACCCCTACTATTTGTATATTGCATTAATAAGAAAATATGAGAAGATTACAATGCTTTGCTCAAGCCTTAGCAACCTATGCATTATCTCAATCTATCTCATTGCTTCAAAAACTAGCTAAAGCCAATACTTAGCCAAATATGCTGCCTGTCAAGCTCCTATTTCCTTACGCAATTTCTTAGGGAATTATCCCATTTTTAATTGGGAAATTCGACAATTATGAATTGCGCAATCCTCATAGGCCTTCCTCTGATTGCATGCACCACCTGTAGAATTCGAATGATTATACAACTTTGTAATGATCCTTAATAGAAGTACAAGTGATAACAAGCAAATAATACATGCAGCAAATTACAAAAATGAAATATTCAACAAACACCCATATAAAAGCTACAAATGGAGAACTTCTGAGCCATTTTATTATATTTATGCAAGTCAAATACAATAGATGATGGATTGGTGCACTTGGGTTTGTCTAAAATGACAAGCAGGACCAAACCCAGGTAGGAAAATGGTTGAGCTGAAGGTTGTCCAGCTGTTGCACCAATATGCACTGCGCTACCCAGAAACCACTGCTTTACTGAAGTTCGAATGGTTGGAAGGTGCGCTGAAACCCCCAAAAATTTATATGCTTTTAACCTCAGACTCCTTGGCCAAAACCCACAAAAGCATAGAAATGGTTTGGCCTGATTTGGACTTCCCAAAATTGAGCCCCAAAGCCATTGTTCAAACTCCAGTAATTCTACATTGTATGTTGCAAATATATGACTTAAAACCCCACCTTCGGTGCTCAGAAAATTATGAAACTTTATATCTAGGATCCTTGTCAAAAACCCAAAAAAAACCCAGAAAGCATTTTGGCTGGTTTAGACTTTTGATTTTCGACCCCCTTAGAGCCTCACCACAGCTCTAGCTGCCAATTTCGACTTGCGGAAAATTGTTTGTAAATCCACCTAAAAACTTCTCCAAAATGCTAAGTTCACCCATGCTATCCAATCCCTAACTCCCTAGATGATCTCTTGGCCCAACTCAGCTAAGCCCAAGTACCACGAAAATTTGTTGTGTGGCCTCTGCGTTGTCCCCCAACCCAGCAGTTTGAATTGCTGGAATGTTGGCTCAGCTGGCTGTAAAACCCAGCAAGAACGTTGGCATAATGCTACTACCTGACGTCCCCAACTCCCAGACAAGAAATCAGATCTTTTCTTGCCTCAATCTCCCTCTGCGTGTTTCCTAGCTGCCCAGAAATACACACTCCTTGATCTGCGTTGGTTGGTGGTGTTATGTCATTGCTTCAGAACTCCTGAAATCCTTGTAGAACTGTCTCTGTAGGGTAGGCACATATGGTCCCCCAAAGTAGAGTTTTAATCTCCTGCTTGAGAGATTCGTGGCTAAACAGCCAGTTGACTCAACTAAACAGCAGAGTGAATAGTCAAGTGATTTTGTTTGCAAGATGTATGAATGAATTCCAAAATGAGAGTTGCTCCCTCCTTATAACTCCTTGGGCCTCCCTTACCTCATGTGGACCCCTCCATCTACCTATTCGACTTTCTTCCATGCTATTCGAATGGGCCAATTCGAATTCCCATGTGGGTGGCCCCCACATTCCACTAGAAACCAAATTAAGTTGAATTGCCTCCTAAGTGCCTAAGTCAAAAATAATGGGTTCTCTTCCTTAGCCAAAATTGTACAAAATTGTGTAGCAGCACCCTATTACAAATGTGTTTGAGAAGGGACATGATAGTCCTCCCCTCCCAAATTTTGCTTGCCCTCAAGCAACCTCAAAGCTGGGTGCTCCAATATGTGCTCACCCTCCCAGGTGGCATCCTCATCCGGAAAGTTCTTCTAATGCTCCGAAAATCGCTTGTCCTCAAGCAATGCCTGGACGAGCATCCTCTCTAACTATTGCTCCTCACTGTCACTATAACATGTCCCAGGGTCCTAGATGTGTCACTGAATCATCCTTGACCTCATCACTCTCCTGATATGAAAGAAACCTTCAATACCATGATCCCAGACCATCCTGTCCAACATGAAGCTCCCCTTGCTCCACTCACTATCCTGCCTAGTGGAAGTACCAAAAGTCCCTTGCTCCATCAGTGACTTGCTAAAGCCCAATGGAAGATCTGTATGATCTCCCCCTGCAGCATCTGGTGCATCCCTAAAGGTTATTGAGTTGTGAAGAGCTGTGACACCCCAGTTCCCTGTTAGTCCTAGAGTGGTGCCACCATGTTGATGTTGCGCTACTCTGACTATGTCATACTCCCCATCATGCACAGACAGTATCCTTCTCTCTTGGAAATTAATGGTGGAATACTGAAAGAGGCGAGACACATCCTGTCGGGGAATATCCATGACACCAAGTCCTACCCATCCAAATCTATCTCTGAACCTATGCAGCAATAGAGAATGTCTGCCTCCCCATATGATGAAACCCTCTGTGAACCCCCATGTGTCATCCCAAGAGTGAACTATATCACTCTCTACCACAACTTTGATCATCACGAGTGATCTTTTGATCAACCGAATGTTTGCATCCCATAGGTAAAACTGTTGTGGCATAGCCCTGACAACCGATGGAGTCCCTTTGGCCCTCATCTCTAGTTCCTACATGCCACCCATATATAGGCTCCATACAACATGAACTAATCTGAGGCATGTTAAACTATCTGGTGTCTTCCACTATGTAGTACAGATGACCACTGGAAACCACGTGTGCCAAATAGCTAACCCCTAAATGCAACCAACAGATGGGTATCTTATATGCGCAATCGACTGAGTGTATGTGGATCCATCCTGCTCCTGCCAACCATCGCCACTAGTCTGGCTACCCACATCCTGGAGAATGTGTCAATACAATGTTGGGAACTCAGATACATACTGAAAAACTATCTCAGCTACACACAATATCCTCTGCTCATCCATCGTCCAGACATGCCCTGTAGAAAGAGTGAGACATGTCTCCCCCGTGACTAGCAACCCATGCATAGAATCAGTAATGAATGACATGCCATCCCTATCGGTGATCACCTCATCCCTCGACCTGTGGCTGTCAACTCGTGCAGTGAATCGATGCCCCCGCTGAGAAGTCTCCCCTCTATTGCACCAAGTGTCATCCAAATATCTTGGGTGAGCTCCACGTCCCCTATTGCTCGTTCCCAGTGTCAAAGGACAACAACCAAATCGCTCATTCCTGTAAGTGATGTAGAAGAGGGTCAGGAGTGTGAGTCCCCATGGATACCATTAAGTATCGCTCATCTGTGTCCCCATCGATCCTGGGTGAACCACACCCAAAGGTATGCCTAGTATCTCCATCCATGGGTTTCCCTGGAGACAACACTCCAAGACCTCGTTGTGCAACACCATACGTCTCTACATACCACCGATCATCCCAGTACTCCTAGACATGCCATTATACACTGCGGCCTACCCTTCTACACTAGGGGATACCCTTGGATGTAGCTATGCCATCTGGTACCATCCTACTTCCTACCTATCCCACTGCACCTATCACTCCCCGCATGTACTCACTACGATGTGAGGCACTCCCACTCTGCAATGCAGTGCAACACACTACATCACACCACCAACCATCTCCATGCCCACCTGTAGACCACTGCTCAACGCTATATGCTCCCACATATCCCTGGATATGATGGCCTAGATCTATGTCTGTACATGTCAGGACACAATCGATCAGTATCATCACCTCCAACATCACATCATTATCCCCACTGATGAATGGATATTCCCTCCAAATCCCCCCTGAGGGATCCGAGAAGTGACTCTCCCTATGTGTCAGCAGTGATGCCACCACTACTCCAGTCCTTTGCATCTTTTGTGCCTCGCCCAAAAGTGAAGAGCCCTCAGCTCCATGCAAGGCACCATCTGGTGGCCTACCAATGCCACATCTTCCGACAAACTCCTGCCAGAGTATGTTGATCACCCAGTGATCCCGTGTATAAATTCCATACCAAGAAAATCAAAAGAGTCTGTCAATAAACTCATCGGCCACAGGTGCTGACCGAGACTGCCCTAGCGAAAGTGCATGCCCAACTACTAGGTAAACTGCACCATCCCAGTTGTAGTCAACCAACATACATGGAAATGATAAGTAGTCCCTCCCGGATCCAAATGTCAGTCGGGGCTTCAAGCGTCCCCACTGCCTAGAAACTCCTAATGAGCTCCACCTAGGTCCACTGCCATCTTCATAGTCCACTCCACCGGGTACCAACTCAGAATCTCTTGCCACCCAACCCTAAGAGATGGATTGAATGCATGAACTCCTGCACATAGAACAACCCCACCATGAGGGTGTTGCACCTTGTGCAAATCAAGTCGTCTCATCTCGCTATCCTGGTCAATACATACAATCTGACTAGGTAGCTTTGTCTCACTCTGTCCAATGGACCATGGTAACCTAACAGTGTTACCAACCCCATCTATGTATGTCCAAAGAGGGTTTCTCTCACACTCCAACGTGCACTCTAGCTGCACTAGTAGGGGATCCAACTGCTCCCCAACATGAGTCAATTTGGTCATGGACTCCGAACAAACTGCTCTCATGCCCTCCAGCTCCTCATTTTATTGTAGAATCGCCTTTCGCACTAACGCGTCCTTCCTTTTTAATGTTAGAAGATCAGCCTGAAACTGATGATATTGTCGTGGGCATCTATCACCTATAAACTTGGTCACGGCTCTAGATATCTCAGCAAATATTGGCATCTCGTCTAGGGATGGCACCTCCTCAACAAATGGTTCTATGTGAGTAGGCTCTATCCTCTCCACCAGGGTGTCAACTGAGGCTATCAAAGAGGTCTCTAATAAACGTGACTCTTGCTCCACACCAGGTATATCGATGTGCTCCTCACCATCATGTGGGCTCTCAACATCATTCTCAACCTCCTGCTTAGGCTCTTGATATCTAAAGCTAGGCCTCCACCCGAAAAAGTGCCCCCTAGTCTCACCCTCTAACTGTCTTTGTCTTGTCTGCTCCTTTTCAGGAGATTTGGTGCCCTAATCTTGGTCAAATTTCCCCACATGATGTAGATCGCTGCACCCCCACAACCTGCTCACCTCTAACGTTTTTTTGTAAGGTTGAGGATGGGTTTGGCCTTTCACCCTCCTCAACTGGGCCGACCTCTCATCGTCCCAATGAATTCTACCCCAAAATTTCTACATACTGGATTTCCCTTGAGCCATGGGTTTGTCTCTGGTTTCACCCATCACTGTGCACTCGTACCCAAAGCTTCCATGATATTTTGGTTCATTTCCCACAACTAGGCCAAGATCACACTCTGATACCACTATAATGATCCTTAATAGGAATACAAGTGATAACAAGCAAATAATACATGCAACAAATTACAAAAACGAAATATTCAGCAAACACCCATATAAAAGCTGCAAATGGAGAACTTCTGAGCCATTTTATTATATTTATGCAAGTCAAATACAATAGATGATGGAATGGTGCACCTGGGCTTCTCTAATAGGACAAGTAAGACCAAGCCTAGGTAGGAAAATGGTTGAGCTGAAGGTTTCCCAGTTGTTGCAACAATCTACATTGCGTTGCCTAGAAACCACTGCTTTGCTGAAGTTTGAATGGCTGGAAGGTGCACTGAAGCTACCCAAAAATTTATATTCTTTTAACGTCGGACTCCTTGGTGAAAACCCACAAAAACCCAGAAATGGTTTGGCCCGATTTGGACTTCCCAAAATCGACCCCCAAAGGCACTATTCAAACCCTAGTAATTATACATTGTCTTCTACAAAGATATGACTTAAAAATCCACCTCTAGTGCTCAGAAAATTATGAAACTTTATATTTGGCATCCTTGTCAAGAACCCAGAGAAACCCAGAAAGGATTTTGGCTAATTTAGACTTCTGATTTTTGACCCCCTTGGAGCCTCACCTCAGCTCTAGCTGCCAATTTTGACTTGTTGAAAACTGCCTGTACCTAAAAACTTCTCAGAAATGCTGATTTCACCCATTTTATCCAATCCTTGACTCCCTAGATGATCTCTTGGCCCAACTCAGCTGCTCCCAAGTACCACGAAAATTTGTTGTGTGGCCTTTGCGTTGTCCCCCAGCCTATCGGTTTGAATTGTTGGAATGCTGGCTCAGCTGGCTGTAAAACCTAGCAAGAACACTGCTCTAATGATACTACATGGTCTTTCCAAATCCCAGAAAATAAATTAGATCTTTTCTTGCCTCAATCTTCCTCTACGTGTTTCCTGGCTGCCCAGAAATACACACTCCTTTCTCTGCGTTGTTTGGTGGTGCTATGTCACTGCTCCAAAACTCCTAAAATCCTTGTAGAACTGCCTCTCTAGGGCAGGCACGGATAGTCCCCCGAAGTGGAGGTTGAATCTCCCGCTTGAGAGATTCGTGGCTAAACAGCAGAGTGAGCAGTCAAGTGAATTTGTTTGCAAGATGTATGAATGAATCCCAAAATGAGAGCTACTCCCTCCTTATAACTCCTTGGGCCTACCTTGCCTCATGTGGGCCCCTCCATCCACCTATTCGACTTTCCTTCCAAGCTATTCGAATGGGCCAATTCAAATTCCCATGTGGGTGGCCCCCACATTCCATTAACAACCAAACTAAGTTGAATTGCCTCCTAAGTCCCTAAGTCGAGAATGATGGGTTCTCTTCCTTAGCCAAAATTGTGAAAAATTGTGTAGCAGCACCCTGTTACAATTGTGTTTGAGAAGGGACATGAAAAACTGATAGTACATTGTCCCTGAACTCCAATCTCAACTGGGTCTTTCTCTGAGCTAACATGCATGAGTTAATTATGAGTGAATCTTCAGTTTACTGGTTGAGTAGTGTTGGTTACACCCCATTACTGGATCTCCCACTAATTCCTCCATAAGTTAGAACTAGTCTAACTGAATTTATCTTAGTTAAACTGAATTAAATAATTACAACTGAAAATAAACTCAAATCGGGCCCCTAAAATTTAGGAACCACTCTACATGACTCTAGACAGACTCCCAACTCGAATTAATTGAGCCAACTAAGTCAAATTAACTTAGTTAACTATTACAAGTTGCTATGAGAATTAGAATTACAACTTAATTCCTAATTTAATTCAAGGACAAAATTAAATTAGGATTTTCTTGTTGCATTTTTCAACAAACCCTCTCAACAAGAAAGGGGTTATCTGCTACCCCGATCATGCCTCTGCGAAACTTGAATTTGCATCTTGAAAATGCCTTTGTCAAAATATCTGCATCCTACTCTGTAGGAATGTATTCCAACAACATGATTCTCCTCTACACACAATCTCGTAGATGGTCATACCAGATGTCAATATGATTGGATTGATCATGAAAAACTGGATTCTCAGAGAGTTTAATACAACTCTAATTGTCACAGTAAATCACTGTCGGATCCATCTGCTGACCAAATAACCTATTAAGGATCTTCCTCAACCAGATAGCCTCACAAGTTGCTTGACTAACAGCGATGTAATCTGCTTCTACCGAACTGTGTGCAACTAATCTTTGCTTCCTATTGTACCAAGAAACTATTTATGAACCAATACTGAAGATTCCTCTTGATGTGCTCTTTTTGTGGGATGGACTCCCTGCCCAATATGCATTTGTGAAGCCTTGAAGGTTCACTCCCTCTGTCCATCTGTACCAAAGACCAAACTAAGAGGTGCCTCTAAGGTATCTCAACACATGTTTAGCTGCCTTCCAATAGAGTTTGGTTGGCTTAACCATGGCTTCACTGAGTTGGTTAATTGCAAAACACATGTTCAGTTGTGTGTTCACCAAATA
Organism: Pinus taeda; assembly: GCA_000404065.3. NCBI lineage: Eukaryota > Viridiplantae > Streptophyta > Pinopsida > Pinales > Pinaceae > Pinus > Pinus taeda. The sequence continues at coordinate 18,438 of APFE030447171.1, forward strand.
CATAAGTGAACCCACAAGTTGTCCATAAATAATAGCCTCCACTACTTCACCTGAAGTAGCATCTTCCTTCTTCTAGGTACCTGCTAGAAGAGTCTCCATGGGTTTGCTTCTCTCTGTGTAGAACTTCTTCAGCATCTCATTGACATACTTGCCCTGAGAGACACATAGTTACTCATCTCCTTTCTATACTTCCATACCAAGATATTAATGCATGAGCCCCAGGTCCTTCATCTCGAATTCTCTTGCAGGATCCTATTTGCAATATTTTATCAGCTTCTCATCATCTATTAGAATAAAATCATCGACATATAATACTATAATCAACAATTTCCCTTCAACCACAATATAGTAAATGTTTGCATTTGCTTCACTTTTGGTGAAGCTCGACATGATGAAATAGTTGTCAATTCTGGTGTACCAAGCACGAGGTACTTGTTTCAGTCCATACAATGCTTGCTTGAGTCTGCACACTTGTGACTTTCTATTGAAGGTCTCAAATCCTTCTAGTTTCTCAATCAACATCTCTTCTTCAATCATTCTATTGAGGAATGTTGTCTTCACATGCATCTGATGTATATTCCATCCCATCTGTGCTGATAGTGCTAGAATATATATGATTGAAGAGTACCTTTCTACTGGAGAAAATGTATCCTTATAATCAATTCCCCCCGCCTGAGAGAACCCTCTGGCCACAAATCTGGCCTTGTGTTTCTCTACACTCCCATTTTCTGCTTGCTTTACCTTGTAAAGCCATCTGGAACTTACCATTGACTTGTCTGTTGGTCTTGGGACCACTTACCAAACACAGTTTCTGATAATGGAGTCATACTTCTCAACCATAGCATCAACCCATATTGGTTGTTGCACTACTTCCTTGAATGAGGATGGCTCAACCTCTACACTCTTGCTCATCATAGCCATGTAGCTAGTGTACTGATCTATTGACCTCCTCTACCTACGTTGTGATGTGGGTTCTCCCACATTCTCTCTAGCATCATGCATCAATATTTCAAACTCTTTGGTATGCTTCCTTCCATATCTGGAAATCTATGTATGAGCGGATGCTTCCACTCTCAGCTCCCCTGCATGTGGCTTCTCCACATCATCTTGAGGTTCCTCCTTTGGAGCTAAAAGCTTCTCATCTGCATGTAATTGAAGCTCCCTCTCAAGGGAACATCTCATGGCCTTCTCTTCATCGAACTTCATATCTCTACGAACCATTTTCATCCCTTTGGAAGGCAGGTACACCCAATAGTTATGAGGTGTATTAGCGTACCCCACAAATATGACTGATTTTGTTATTGGCTCTAGCTTTTTCCATGCATCCTTGGTAACATGACAGTAGACTGATGAACCAAATATCCTAAAGTGTGCCACATCTGGTTTCTTACCTGAAAAATCTTCTTCTGGTGTGTTCATCCCGAGAATTCGATGAGGAATTTTGTTCTACAAATAAATAGTTGTGTTACATGCTTCAGTCCACAAGTGCAACCATAGGCCCTGATCATGTAGCATCTACCATGTCGCTCCCGCAATACTTTTGTTCTTCCTTTCAACCGCCCCATTCTGTTGTGGTTTATGAGGTGCTATTAACTCTTTTTGAATGCCTTCTGATGCATAGAAGTTCTTGAATTCATTCGACACATATTCTCCACCATTATCGATCCTAAGAGCTTTAACTTTGCTACCAGTATCTTTCTCGACAAGTGCTTTAAATTCACAAAAGTTAGCTTACGTTTGATATTTCTTATTCATGAAGAAAATTCATTAGTTACAAGAAAAAACATCAAAAAATATTACATAATATTGGTGCTTGGCCATGGATGTTGTCGAGAACGGTCCACACACATCTAAGTGAACTTGATCAAGGGTTGCTTGCGCTTGACTGTCTTTATCATGAAAGGAATATTTGGTGTACTTCCCCAATGTACACACTTTGCATGTGTCTCTCTGCTCTAGTTCACCATCGGGAAGTCATGTGAAAATTTGTTGCATGATCTTCAAGGCTCTGTGGTGCAAGTGACCCAATCTTCTATGCCACAACTCATTGATGTCTCGGCTTTGCATCTTCTCTCCTTTTGTGCTCAAATAAGTGCAATATTCTACATCCAATTTGTAGAGGTTCTTTACGTGAACCTCGATCTACTTCACCTGTCTTGAGGCTATGTGAATAAGGAAAGCCTTTCCCTTGCTAAATATTACATCGTAGCCACAATCCTCCAACATGGCAACTGAAACAAAATTCTTCTTCAAACTCGAAACATACATGACATATTTTAATGTGAGAGGAGATCTAGACTCCCTTTTAAAGGTGACAATACCAATGTCGGTCACGCCATACCTCCCATCATCTCCCATCTCGATATGCATCAGGAGCTCCTTCTCCTCGAAGTCACTTAAGAACTCTTTGTTGTCAATCATATGGAATGAGGCTCCACTATCCAGGTACCACACACTACCCATCACCGATGTCACCATGCAAGTGATGAGGGTCAAATCCAGTTTGAATTTTGAAGCAAGAGCTTCACCTTCTGCTCCTTCTGAGGGATTCTTACCAACCTTCTTGTGTGTACACTTTTTGGCATAGTGTCCCATCTCGTGACAGTGAAACATTCAATCTTCGACATGTCCTTCTTCTTTCCACCTTGACTGGAATATGATTTGTAATGGGATGAATTCCCCTTCCCTTTCTTCGTCTTTCTAGCTAAGGCACATTTCTTCTCATCATCATGCTTGGATGAGGATTCATTTTTGGTGTTTCGTCAGATCTCTTCTTCTACCAGGTCAGACCATAATCACTCCCACTCTGGTAGCTTCTCCCTACCATTAATAGAGTCCTAGTAGTTGTGCCAAATCTTGGGAAGTTCTAGAAGTTATAGGCTCACCAGATCGTCTTCAACAACTATAACATCGACACTTCCAAGATCATCCTGACATTGGGTGAACTTGGTCAAGTACTTTGGTATTGTGTCACCCTTTTCCATCTTGATCTTTATGATAATTTCCTTCAGTGTCAGCTTCATGTGGTCACTTCTATTTTGAAACAGGTTTGTCAAGGCCTTCCACATTACAAATGGAGTTTCCTTACCATGGAAGTTCGAGACAATATGATCTCGAACTCCTTCTAGGATAATCCTTCTCGCCTTTGCCACAAACTTTCTCCACTTTGCCATATCCTGAGCATCAACTGGCTTAGGAATATCTTTGTCTATGAATTCCTTAAGCCTGTTATCTTCCAACACTACCTCCATCCTATCCTTCTAAGCAATATAGTTCAAACTACCCTCAAGGGCATATTCGAGTCTCAATTCGTAGAACGACATCCTGTTAGATCTGAAGTATGATACTGCAAATTCGATATATCCTGCAAAAAACAAACTCGTATTCTCCTCTTCTATAGTGATTTCAGCTCTAATACCATGTATAAATTCCTTGTAGATTCAAACTATCAATTGTAATATGCTAAAACAATTAAGTTGAATCTACTCTACTCATCGGCATAAACAAGAAACAATCGATGAAATCACGAAGCATAAAAGATAAAGAATTCAATCACACATAACACAATAATTTTTGGGGAAAATCCACAAATAAACCCCCTGCTATCTGTATATTTAATTAATCATAAAGTATGAGAAGATTATAATGCCTTGCTCAAGCCCGAGCAACCTCTGCAATATCTCAATCTATCTCACTACTTCACAAACCAGATCAAGCCAATACTTAGCCAAATATGTTGCCTTCCAAGCTCTTATTTCCTTGTACAATTTCCTCGGTAAGTATCCCATATTTAATTGGGAAATTCCACAATTATGAATTGCACAATCATCATAGGCCTTCGTCTGATTGCATGCACCACCTGTACATTTCAGATGATTATACAACTAATAGTACAATGTCCCTCAACTCCAATCTCAACGGGGTCTTTCTCTAATCTGACATGCATGAGTTAATTATGAGTGAATCTTCAGTTTAATGGTTGAGCAGTGCTGGTTAGAACCCACTACTATATCTCCCACTAATTCCTCCATTAGTTGGAATTAGTTTAACTGAATTAAATAATTACAACTCAAAATAAAATCAACCCGGGCCCCCTAAAATTTAGGAACCAATCTACATGACTCTAGATATACTGCCAACTCAAATTAACTGAGCCAACTAAGTCAAATTAACTTATTTAACTATTACAAGTTGCTATGAGAATTAGAATTACAATTTAATTCAAGGACAAAATTAGATTAGGATTTTCTTGTTCCATGTTTCAACATGTCCTTTGAGGTCTCCTTCATAACCCTTGAGCATTTCAGCAAGCTTTCCTAAACAAGGAAAAAATAAAAGGAATGTTATTAGCATATAATACAAACACATTTTGATAAGAGAGGAAACCAAATATAAAAAGATAATGCAAGGAGTAAGATACTTATGTTTGTTAAAATGGTGAGGGCTCCCTCTTAATCCAATCTTGAAGGATACCTATAGATTTATCAAAACAATTCAAAAATGTTCTACCAAAGCATGTTAGACTTGCAAGTACTAGAAATCAAAACATAAATGAAAACAATTCAAAACTTCAAATAGAAGACTAAGAGAGATAAGAGAGAGAGAACTTAGTAGTGTAATTCCTTGATTTCTAATTCTTTAGTCTTGTTCTTCTTTGGTGAACCTTCATTGGCAATATTTCCTTGATCCCTATTTCTCCTTTTATTCCTTGGATTCTCAGGACAATTGTTTCTATAATGACCCATTTTTGTGAAAATTGTAACATTCAATCTTGGATAGATCTACTTTCTTCCTTGCTCCTTTGAACTTCTTGAAGCTTCCCTTATTCTTGTGATGCAAAGAATAGGCATTTGAGATGTTCTCCTCTTCATTCTCCTTGTTTCTTACTAATGATATTCTTACTTCTCGTTGACTACATGCATGCCATAATTGTTTGAATGTAAGGGTATCCTTCCAGCTATTAATCCCTAATGCAAAGGCACTCCGAGATGTTGCTAATCCTATAAGAGCAGTAATCATGAGCTGTTTTTCAGGTACTATTTCATCTATTGCCTGGAGTTCATCTCTGATTCTAGCTATCCTTACAAAGAAGGATGCCACAGTGTCATGTTTTTTCACCTTCAAAGTTCTTAGTTCATTCTTGAGGCTTGCAGTTTGACCAATGTTCTTGATTGCGAATAATCTGGATAGGGCCTCATACATTTCTTGAGCAGAATCTATGTTGGATATATAGGGAATGAGATTGTCCTTTAATCCATCCACAATTAGGCTCATGGCCAATATATCTGTTTCTCTTAACTTTGATTTATTTGCTTCACTTTCTTCCTCTATAGGTTTATTTACTTTTACTTTGACTAGATCCAAGACTTTATTCTTCTTAAAGATGAGATCTATTCTCTTTTTCCATGCCCTGTAGTTGGAGGCCACTTCTAGTTTGTTTTCTCCCTTCAATGAGTTATACATGGTTCTTGTAAATAGTAGGTTTATCCCCTTATATGATCCCTTTTCTTTGATGACCCTTATTCAACTTCTTAATACTCCTTATTCTTCTTATAGTAGAGCTACAGGTTGCCTTTTTCTTTTTCTTCACCTTAGCTCTGATACCATGTTGGAAAATCAGAAAGGCAAACAAATTTTTTTAATGTTGATAATTACTTGCAATATTATTATGTTCGTATTAAATTTATTGTGTTCTTGTTTTATCTTAGTTCATGAATCAATTACCAAAACAATAACATGAAGATCAAAGACACTAGATGTAAGCGGACAACCAAGGAAAAAACCCTATCTAGGGGAAAACCCAATCAAGAACCCTTCCTTTCGTAGATTCATATGATAGTGAGACAACCAAGACCCTAGACCAATAGACCTTCCTTCTCCACCAATTCAGCCTTTTGATATGAAGTAGCGATATTCAATATTCTCCTTTTCTTCAACAACTTCAACCCAACAATATCCCAGAAACTTCAATCCCAGTTACTGCAACTACTGCAAAAACTTTGATCTCCTAGCAACTGCAGATTTTCGATCCCCAACTTCAGAACTTCGACCCTGCAGCAGAGATAAAATTTTGGTCCCAACTTTAGCTCAATAAATTTTCATGTGTGAGAGAAAGATAGCCCAAAAACTCGTTTTTCCTTCTTCCAGCTTCTTTTGTTCTTCTCTTGCAACTTCATACTCTTTTCTGTAACCAATTTACTGCACTTTTATTGCAAATCTAACTTGATGAGAGAGTGTCTCAAATGAGGTCAAGTTACTCCAATATATAGGATTCTGTTGAAGTCAAATTACCATGTTTGAGGTCGACTTGATATTCTTGAGGCCGACCTAGTGGAGGAGGCCTAAATGACTTATTTTACAATAAAATCATTTTCTTTCTTAACAAATAATTCCCAAGAAGGGTTCTTTACAATGTGAAATGAACAATGACACTTTACATAAACCCTAGAGGTCTACAATGGAGACCTTGACATAAAAACAATTGACACAAGCATGAAACCCTTGCTTTAATAAGTCATTTTTTATAATAATAAATTTTCATTTTCTTTCTTTTTGTAAATAAATTTCATTATTACTCAAACAAAATTATGAAGACCGAACCTATTTAAATTCTTCGACAGAAATGGCCTAAGTATGGCTTCAAATGTACTTCCAAAATGTTGATATTAGATTATAATTAAACATCCATATTAATGTCAATTTTGCATCACTTTTTCTTAGATACTATAGTCTTATTAGTGTTGAGAAAATACATATACATAAAAAAAATATATGGGAATTGATTCCTCATTGCCTATATTTATTCTTTATTTTAGAAATTATTATTGTTAATTTATGATTCATTTGTGAACGACATCCCTAATAAACCCATTGGTGTAGGCTAGTGCACCTTGCGTAAGGGGATCCAAAGTAGGCACTTACTAGAATAGAATTATCAAAATGCCCAACAACATTGACAAAAATCCACTACACTAACTCCTTGGGATATATTAAATACTAAATATTGTTACAATGATCTATTTCATGATATAATATCATATGATTTTTTTGTAAGCTTAGCAGGACTACAACTTCATCACGTCCAATATATGACCCCGATTGGGGCGGGGAATTGAACCAATGACTTCACATCAAGGAGTGCCTTAACAGAGCACCCAATTACCATCTATCCATGATCCCATAGACAATATAATATCATATATTATTATTTATAATTGTGCACACAAAAATAATGAATATGTTTGTGAATCCTTAATATAGATTATGAATGAAACATATGTAACATGTATGCAAAACCATAAATATAGAGAAAAAGTTAAAAAAAAAATAATATACATAAAAATATGTATAATATCGTATCTTATACCATTAACAATAATGTTATGTTGAGTATCTATAATTATCATCCCTGCTATAATCTTCTTCATTCAATTCGTCCATTCAATGGGAAACCTTTGATCCCCACAAAATAAATAAAAAAGTTTTATGTGTTGTTAATGAGTTTTAATATTCATTCTTTCCTTTTCACGATCAAAAGAAATCTTTGGGGTTGAATGGGAGATATAAAGTCTTCCTAAGGAGAAAGGTCCAAATAATGCTCACATGGAGGTTAATGTGATTTGGATGTTGGTTGAGAAACAAAGGAGACATTTGGAAGTGTGCTTACCTTCAGAAAATTATTACCACGTGTGAAGGGATGGGATGAGAAATGCTCACTTTCTTGGAGAGAAAAAAAATAAATAAATAATAAATAATAAATAAATAAATAATTTTTACTTGGTGCTTTTTTCTTAGCTCCTAATCCAACATTATCATTTACACATTTCCCTTTAAATTTAGGCACTTCTTAGGATAACACTAATAATTATCCAATCTCAAAGTACATTCATTATTTTCACTAGTGTAGGGAAAGAGAACTATGACTCAATTAGAACATGGGGAGTCATATACAATCCAGGGAACTATGACTCAATTAGAACATGGGGAGTCATATACAATCCAGGGAAAATATTTGATTGAAGATTTTGCATGGAATATATATAGCACATCCAATAACATGGTTGAACCATTGGCTATTTATAAAGTTGTAAATTTTAATGGAGTTAAGTATATGAGATGTAATCAACATATCATGGATTCAAAAATTATTGTAGAACTTCTTTGTGAACTCTCCTCCAATAATATTTGAATCAATAGAGTAGTTAAATATAGTCATAACATGTTGGTTATTTTTAATTAAGTTGATTTTGAATATGTATTTAGTAAATTCAAAAATCTTGGACTCTCAAGAAAACAAAGGTTTTGTTATTTCATGACAGACATGTTTAATATTTCTACATTTGATGGGTTGGACTCACCATCTTATTCTCCCAATATATGAAACTTATAAACTAATAGCTTGGATTGTGACATCTAGGGAAATCCTTTTCTCTGGGATCTTCTAGGGAGAAGACATGAGATTGTACATCAAATTTCTACTAATGGATATGCATATATGAGACAATGTAATAGGTTTCTTATAGGAGAGAACACATGAAAAAACGAGAGTTTTCTACCTTAAAAATAGATAATAGATATGCGAGAACATGTGTGAGCTATCTCATTAGATTTGACAATTATTGAGAAGAAGAAATTTGTTCCAACTTTACGTTCTACGTAAGAGGATTTTTACCTTTATCAAATTAGTGAGCCTTATACAAGTGGTATTGTCACTCACATGATTGTTTGAAATGTTGATTAGGAATAGGAAGGTTTTTGTTAACTTAGCCTTGCTTACTTCTAGAATCAAGAAGATTTTAACGAACCACATGGATGAGGATTTAGAGATGGATTGATGGATGAAGTTGGAAAGTTCATTATGGTAATTTATTTGGAGGAGTTTAACTTGGGAGAATGTTAAAAAAAGGTTTCCATGGTTCTCATTTATGTTTTCTCCCAACATGTAGAAGAAATAGTAGACTACTTTCTTCTTCGATGCCCATTGGATCACTCTATTTGGGATTATACCTCATTAAATTTTAGAAGAAGTGGAGAGACTTTTGATAGAAGTAGGTAAGTTTTCAAAATTTGGCCAAAGGAAGCTGCACAAACAATGTAATTAACCATGTACAAGAAAACATGTTGGGGTTTGTCATCTGAAATATTTGGAAAGAAAGGAACGACTATCTCTTCTAATAAAAAGCCATTGAAATAAATATGACAACAAATCAATTTGAAAATACATTTGTGATTCTATGATGGAAAAAAAATGTGAGGGAAGAGGACATAATAGTGAATTGAGTTGAAAGAGTCATTAGTGGAGCATGGGACATAAATTTGTCTTGTTTGAATATTGTAGTATCATCCAAGGATGTCCAAACCAAAGAAGTATAAAAATGGTAGGCTCCCAATTTGAACAATGTTAAGATAAATTTTATTGGGCCTCAAGAGGAAAACAAGGCTTCATAGGATTAGGTTGAATCATTAGAGATTCTTCGGGAAATTTGATCATGGATATGCAACAAACATAGATGTGAATATTCTAATCTAAGATTGGAGTAGGACCAATTGGAAAGTTTACTTTGCATATAGGTGGAGGAAATTTGGCAACAAGAGCCTAAAATAAAGGATTTTGGAGAATACCCTAGAAGATTGGAATCCATGTGCATTAAAAGACTAATTACCTTAAAAAATAGTGTAAGATGATCCCATGAGTAGAGATAGCAAGACACTAAATTTAAATGTGAATTTCAGTAAACCTAAAGGTTACTAGTTGACAAAGAGGATCAAAGTGATGGCAGTTAATGCATGTAGATTTCAAAATAGTTTTAGTTTAAGAAAATTTCCATGATAGGAAATATAAAGTGTATTGTATTATCTTTGTAAAGTATTACATTATAGATGAAAGGGCACACTATGTGCCTAGGGCTCAAGTGAGATAATAATAGAGAGAGGATGTGTGTCTTGTCATCTAGCTGCATCAAGGAGAGATGAGTGAAGGTGAAGTTTTATGATCACATTATCAAACTACATCCTGCAATAATGTTCAAAGTTTGTTCGCATAGTTGGAAACAATGATTGAGTAATTATGGATAGTTCATCTTTTTCTCTTAATGGTGGAATATATTTTTTTGTTACTATAAGATTGGAATAAGTTTGGTGAGCATATTATTATATAGTAGATAGAGAGTATATACATTATATCTCTATATCCCTCTCCAAAGTTTCCATGAAGGTCTTCCATTTGTGCTTTAGGATTGATTCATTTTGCTTTATGTCAGTGGATTACGAAAGTCATGAGTCTGGAATATATTATATAAAAAAATACATTAATAGTCAGTAACAAAATTACAATCTATGAAATAAAAAATACATTTGAAATAATAAAGGGTTTATATAAGTTTAAAAACTATGTAGAAATTTTGATAATAAACACATGCCCTTGTGATTAGTTTCTTGAGTTATTGATATTTTTCCATGCATATTTTGGTTGCCTTTTCAAATGGGAATTTAACTCCACATTTTTTGCATAGCTTCTCTTGTCATTATCATAAGAAATCTTTATCAACTTTCTTCACTTATATTTATAGGTTGCATATTTGTTTATTCATCCAATGCCTTTTTCTTTTTATGCTTGTTTGCAATTTGGGTATCAAGCTCTCTTGTGATGACATCCCATCTCTTGTCAAGATATTTTTTATGATTATCTATCTCCATACATAGTTTGCAACTAACTAGTGATTTTGTCCTTCATTGGTTGTTGAACTTTTCTCTAATCTTCATGCATGAGTTTTACTTGTTATTAAATGAGCAATTGTCTTAACCTATCAAAAAGTTGTTCAGTTACTATATCATGCTATACTCTTCCAACACCATTGACCTTTTTTATACCCCCAAAGTATCCATTGAATAATAACAATATAAAATACCATTGGTATGAACATTGCCTTGTTTCATTTTCAAGTAAATATATTAGAAATAACACAAAGATAAGAGGAAATTAAAAATAAATAAATAAATAATTTAGTTAAAAATATTTTACTTCCTTAGAATCTTATTATATTGTTGTGAATTTCAATTTTTTATTTTTCTCGTGAACACCAATATCATAAAACATGAAGCCGTGTTTTTTTGTTTTACATGATATTGCCACCATTAAGATAAATATAATTATTTCATAAAGATGAATTAAAATTAAAAATGCTTATATATTTAAATCTAATTTAGGTTTGATTATAGTAATAATAAAAATGATAGCAATAATCTAATTTAAGGTCACAACTTAAACATATGCTAAATGAATGTCTGAGACCCCCTTGTTCTTGGGATAAGGGAACCCTTTTAGATAGTGATTTGACTACTTAGTCTATGGATGTGTATATTGCTTCCCCCCCTTCATATTCAAACATGTGATCTTCAAGGAGGAAACACACGTTCTTAACATATGTGACCACTCAAAATGTCTAGATAGCATGTTCAAAGCATTTCTAGTGAACTTAGTTTGAATATATTTCACACTAAAGTATTTGACAAAGGTTTCAACATAATGTAACTACTTATATAAAACCATAAAATTATCATCCAAGAAAGTGAAACTCAAAGAGAAATGCCTCTTGCAAATATTTATCAAAGATTAAATTACATTAGTTATATATATTTGATAAAATTCTTCATAATTATATTTATATATAAAATGAGATACATGTATTTTATACAAAGAAAAGAGCTATGAAAATAGCCATCTTCAACCAAGGATGGAAATCCAAAGACCCGACCTATTAAAAATTTCCACTTAGGGCATCGAAAAATAAAATGTCGTGCATCCAAAAATAAAAGTCATAAAGAGCTACACTCTTAGACTAATATAGAAATAAACAAAACTAAATAGGCCACATGGAAAAAGTGAATGGTAAAACCAAGAGATTATTGAAAGTAGACCTACTATAAGTATACAAAATTAAATAATGGATGTTTGCATTGGAAAAATTCAAAATAAAGAAGGGTATATTTGTTTGGCCTCAATAAGATATTCTTCTCCACCATTATATCATATACAAAAAAATAGGGAAATGCTTGGTGATATACCATGCCGCCAAATACAATGGTATACAACATTTTGCCTTGACTTTACATTTAATCAATATTTGTTTACAAATCAATTAAGAGTTCATAAAAACTGTAATTTCATAGACCATTGCATACAAGCCTTTTGTGAGTGCATGCTAATAGGCCTCGTTGGTTTTGCGTAATTTTTGTTTAAAATCCTTATAGATATTTGAACCTCTTGATTTTCATGATCATGCAATATGACAAAGACGACAACTTATCCTAGACTTATGGAAGAGATATTTGTGTGCAAACACCATAATTTCACTATTTTGAATTTGTGAATAACTTAACAAAATATAGTTACTATAAGGTTTGACTACTCCATACATTTTTCTCAATTATCATGTAATGGTTATTATAATATATCAATATTATGTTCAAAATTATGTTCAAAATTATAATAGTTTATATGGAATTTTTACTTGCAAGTTCTATAAACAAAAGATTGTCTTAGTAAACCATCAACTATTTCTACACATCATCTTGGTCTTGAGGCATCCATAAGCTATACTCTATTATCCTCCCTTTATGGCTATACCTATACTTCACATCCTCAACAATATATGTTACTTCCTACATGCAACATAGATATCACATGGCATCATTATGAAAGTCATAATTTTCACAAAATGCAAAAAATTTCCATACGGAGTTCTAGAACTAGAACACCCTTCCCCATTGTTGTCATTCTTATGGAGAACATGATCTCATTGTTCAGATATGACCTTATGCAGATGTTATTTTTTGTAAATCCAATACAAAAATGGAGTCCTATTGGTCCTAAAAAAGCAATTTCATAGAATCTGTACACAAAAGCTAGAAATCATTTATAAAAAAAAAAAATTGCCACTCTCCCTGACAAGAATATCAGAGATATAAAACAAAGCAAGTATATTTTTTTCTCTTAACCCTAGTGTATAAAAAAACAAGTACATTTCATTTCTATGTAGACAAAACACACACACACAAAAGTCTTAAAAGCCCTTAGCGAGAAAATATTGATGACGCCCTTCAATCTCCTACACTCCCCTCACTTATTGAAAATATCTCCCAATCATGTCCCCTATGATTTTCTTCTCTTAACTTATTCTCGTCTCTTTGTTATGTGTTCAAATGATACAAATCAGAAATAAAAGTTCCATTTGAGGTTTATTTTGTAAATATAATTTGAAGGTTCACAATGTATCATTAATGGTGCAAATGCATCTTTCATAGCAATATTAATAACATCACTAGAGTCATTTTAACACCTAAATTAGAAACTATAAAGGACCAAGAGTCAAAGTGGTTGGGGCTCTTAGGAATTAGTGTGCATAATTTGTTTGGGAATTGTTAGGCATTAAAATGATAGCGAGTTATAATATATTAGGGATCACAGTGTGTCAAGGAGTGGTGCATGAGAGCTATGTGTTAGGGGCTAATGGGTCGATGTGGATAAATGCTTAATTGTGGTTATTATGGTTAATAATGAATATGTATAAATGTAACCAATATAATTAATAATAATCATCATTTTCAAACATTTTTTTTTAAGCTTGGTAGATCCTTCTTTTTCATTATAAAATAAGCAAGTTACAACCACATAGAGCCATGTTAGGTGGTCTCAACTTGCCCATTGCGAAACCAAGTCTGTTGACCACCTAACCACATGATACGCATCCAATAACAAAAAATACTAATTCTATCTATCCAAGCTATGTTAGGGTCCAACCCTAACCCCCTTATTTATGTAATAGGGTCGAGTCATAGTATAGTTAAGTAAAGAGTCAATAAAGCCCATATTAATAATTGCAAGTGGTTTACCCGCATTTAAAGGAGGGACCACAGTTAGTTGCAAATGGGCCATAGTACTAGATAGATGGTATTAATAAGAACCATGGTATTGACCCATGGTATTGCATGTATGACTCCTATATAAAGGATAGAGACTCCCCTCGAGGAGCATCGTGTCTTATTTTATAATTGAGCCCAGCTCTTTTGGAGGTTGCGCCCTCGAAGAGGCAAGTGAACATTGCTTTCCTTTCTGAATAATAAAATACTTGTTGTTATTTCTTATTGTTCTGTGTTCTGGGTATATTTCTTCACATATTTTGTATTCTGGTATCTTCTCGCAGGTCAAGAGCATAGCAAGTGGTATCAGAGCACTTTCCAGGACTAGTGGGATCTCCATTTTTAGCAACAACAAAAAAAATTGGCTAGAGACGTGTTCCGACGTCTTTAAACCACGGGATCTATCATTGAGCGCATAAAGCTGCGGATTTAGGGAGGCATGCACGCATGAAATACAAGAGGTGGTCATGCTTGTTGGAATCCCTTGTAACCCCTGTGGGTACCCCTTCGAGTAGTAGCACATTAGACAGAAACGTGCACGAACTGTCTTCCAAGTACCCTCTGGGTATATCGGAAGCCCCCCAGGCTCTGTTGAAACCTCGCCATAGATAAACCGTCGGTCGTCTTGAAGCATTCGGGGAGATTACTGGCGTGTACGATAGGGTAGTCAGGTTGTATAACTAAGGGTATAGTTGATCCTCCTTGGTTAGTGCCCTAAAAGATTGGGTTGAGTACTACTGTCAGACCCTTATGTATATTGCGATCTGTAGCACCTGACACTCCTTGAGACCATAGTTCCCTTGTCTCTCTTTAGATCACGCATCATATTTTCCAGATCAGATCTAGTAGGTGGGGTTCTGTGACAACCGCAACAATCAATTCCGCCATTCAGATCTCTCAGATCCGCCATTCAGATCTAACAGTTTCGCCAATCAAATCTATCAGATCCGCCATTCAGATCTAGCCGTTGGGTTCTATAGCAGTCGCCACAATCAGATTCGCCATTCAGATCTAGCAGACGGGGTTCGATCACTGCCACATTCCTACTCATACTCTGCAGTTGAGGGTTAGCCAACAGATCAGACTATTTGTGTGGGCCCCTATACCTGGGCATGATTCTCACATGATATTAAGCAGAATTGACTTTTCTGATACCCCCCTGGACGCTTATAGGAGAATTATCCCATAAGAATTAGGTCGACGAGCTGAGCAAGGTGGCACCATTCACTTGTTAGCATCAAAAAATTTCGGGTGGTCCTAAATTTTAAGTGCACCGGATCGGTGCATGGTACAAACCAGAGCTCAAGCTATGGCCAATGAGAAGATCGACACCCTTGAACAAAAGTTGGACGCAATACTGACGTCGATCAAGATCTTAGCTAACACACTCACAAAGGGCAAGCCGGAGGAACAATCGGAGGCATATGCTTTCAGTGAAAACATTGAGGGTGAATCTAGCCATTCTCTTCACCTCTTTGGCAACCACCAATAGTCCTAGCCATGACCACCCAAGTTGGACATGTATAAATTTGATGGTTCTCATCTGGCCACATGGCTAGCACAAATGGAGAAATATTTCACACTGAATCACATCAGAGATGATGCGACTCAGCTTAGTGTGGGTAGCATGTACTTGGACAATGAAAGATGGCAATGGTGGCAGTGGCATCAACATTGCTATGGAAGGCCCGTGACTTGGTAGGTATTCACAAAAGCCCTTATGGATCGCTTCAACCATGAATCTAATTTTTTTGGTCGTGTTACTAAGCTCTGACAGGCAGGAATAGTGCAAGAATATATTATAGCCTTTGAAGCCTTAGCCTTATGCACAAGAGGTCTACAAGATGAGTTTTACTTGGAATGTTTTGTCAGTAGTCTCAAAGAAGCCATACAAGCCCACGTCCGACTGCAACACCCAATCTCATGGCTCGATGCTTGCAAGATAGCTCGTGAAGTAGAACGCTCGTTAGCGGCTCAGTCAACTTGTCCAAATTTCATGGCCAAGGGTCGCCCCACCCAGGCTCCAAGCTCTACCCAAACACTTAAGGTTCAAAAGGTGTCACCAGCGGAAATGGCGGAAAGAAGAAAGCAAGGATTGTGTTACTACTATGATAAGAAATACTCCCCGTCGCATAAATGCAAAGAACCCAAATTCTTTCAAATTGATGCTATTGATCACATTTCAACAGAGGAAGCCCCACCATTTGAGGAACCAGAGGAGGAAGATAAGGACAACCAGCCGGACAATGCACTCCTAGCTACACCTGACGAACCAGTTATCTTGCTTCATGCTTTGGCAAGGATTTCTTCTACCCAAACTCTCAAAATCAAAGGTTTTATTAGGCATCGCCCTGTAGTAGTCTTGATTGATAGTGGCAGTACACATAACTTTATCCATCAAATAGTCGTTGAAGCAGTGCATTGTTTTGTCAGAGCAGTCTCTAATTTCTAGGTGCAAATTGTTGATGGGGGGACAATGAAATGTGAAGGGCGCTGTGAAAATGTCAAACTTCAAATGGTGGATTATCAGCTAAAGACCCACATGTTTGCCATACACATGGGAGGGTGTGACATTGTCTTGGGTGCTGAATGGCTCCGCACACTCGGCCCAATCACAATGGATTTCCAGGAGTTATATATGAGATTTAAGCAGAACAACCACACACATACCCTTCGAGGACTCCAAGCGGGTGCTCCCTCTATCATTAGCTCGCATAGGATGGAAAAATTGTTAAAAAAGGGCCACCATGGAGTTATAGCCCAATTTAATGCCATCCAGGCCTTTGAACCCACTTCTCTTCATATTCATCCTGAGATGTAATAGATCTTAAACAACCATCTGCCGATCTTTGAAAAGCTTCATGAGCTTCCACCCTCATGAGGGGAACATGATCATAGCATTACTTTGATCCCAGGGGCCCAACCACCAAATGTGCGCCCATATAGATATCTGTTCGCCCAAAAGAATGAAATTGAAAAAATCATCAAGGAAATCTTGGAAGCAGGCGTTATTCGTCCTAGCATTAGTCCTTATTCATCGCCTGTGGTCATGGTGCTTAAGAAAGATGGGGAATGGCGTATGTGTCCAGAATTCAGGGCCCTCAACAAGCTGATAGTCAAAGATAAATCTACCATCCTGGTTGTCGACGAACTAAATGGGGCTCAATTATTTACTAAGCTCGACCTTCACTCGAGCTATCACCAAATTCGCATGAAAGAAGTAGACATGCCAAATACTACTTTCCGAACTCATGAAGGCCATTATGAATTCTTGGTCTTGCCATTTGGCCTTTCTAATGCCCCATCCAATTTTTAGAGCCTCATGAACCACCTGCTCAAACCATATCTCAGAAAATTTGTCCTTGTTTTCTTTGATGACATCCTCATCTACAGCCGCACCTGGGCCACACATCTTCAACATGTAGATCTGCTCTTGCAACTGCTTCGGAAGCATAAATTATTTGTCAAGATGTCCAAGTTCTCTTTTGGCATGGTAGAATTTCAGTATTTGGGCCACATTGTGGGGCACGAAGGTGTCAGGGTAGACCCCAAAAAGATCTAGGCAATGCAGGATTGACCTCAACCAAAGACCTTGAAGAGCTTGAGAGGATTCTTGGGTCTCACGGGTTACTATCGCAAATTTATTCGCAACTATGGCCACGTTGCTAGACCCCTCACTCACCTTCTCAAAAAAATTAATTTCTCTGGAATGATGAAGTGCAATAGGCATTTATACCTCTCAAGCATGCCATGTATTCCACTCTCGTATTAGCACTATCCGACTTCACCAAATCTTTGTGATTGAATGTGATGCTTGAGGTACGGGTATTGGGGCAGTCTTAATGCATGGAGGTCGACCCTTGGCCTTCACTAGCCAACAACTAAGTGGGACAAATCTGGGACAATCTACCTATGAGAAGGAGATGACGACCATCTTACATGCAATAGATACCTGGCGACCATACTTATTGGGGCATTGTTTCCAAATCTGCACAGATCATCAAAGCCTTAAATATTTTTTGGAGCAACACCTATCCTCGCCACAACAAAATAAATGGCTCGCCAAAATGTTGGGATATGATTATGAGATCATTTACAAGAAAGGGCGCGAAAATGTCATAGCAGATGCTTTATTATGCCAATTTGAGGAGGAAAGCACCCTGCTCGCAATCTCCCTTCCTATTCCAGAATGGATTGAAGAGGCTCACAAGGAATGGTTTTCACATCCTTTGCTCTCCCAATTCATTAATAAATTGCAGGCAGATCCAAATTCCACAGTGGGATACTCTTGGCAAGATGAGATTCTTCGCTACAAGGACAGAGTCGTGATATCACCAACATCCACCCTCAAAAGTCACATTTTGGCAGAGTTGCACTCGTCTCCCACTATAGGCCATTCAGGCTTTCAGAAGACTTATGCTCGCACTCGACATTCATTCTTTTGGATAGGCATGAAAATGGAAATTCTTACTTTTGTAGCTGAGTGTGACATATGTCAGCGCCATAAAGGAGAAAAAGTCAAATCCCCAGGCACATTACAGCCATTTCCCATCCCAGCCTCAATCTGGACGAAGGTTTCTATGGACTTCATTACGAGTCTTCTGAAGTCAGGCAACATGTCAGTCATCATGGTGGTTGTGGACAGACTTTCTAAGTATGCTCATTTTTGTGCCCTACCCCACCCTTTTACACTAGCTTTGGTGGCTCAATCTTTCATGGACTAGATCCTCAAATTGCATGGCATGACCACTTCCATTGTGTCTGATCGTGACCTAATCTTCACCAGTAACTTTTGGCAGGAACTCTTCAGGCTACAAGGTACCCAACTACAACTCAGTACTTCCTATCGTCTCCAAACTGATGGTCAAACTGAAGCAGCCAACAAATGTCTGGGAGACCTACCTTAGGTGTTTCACTTTAGAAAAGAAACATCTATGGGTACAGTGGTTAACTCTAGCCGAATGGTGGTATAACACTAACTATCATGCCACCACCAAAATGACTCCATATGAAGCAGTTTATGGTCAACTCCCTCCTTCACCTACTTCTTATATCCAGGGAGGCTCGAAGGTACAAGCAATGGATCAACTCCTACAAAACTACACAACCATGTTGGTCCACCTCAGAGAGAATCTCCATCAGGCTCAAAACCGCATGAAGCAACAGATAGATCAACATTGTTCAGAACACAAATTTCAAGAAGGGGATCAGGTATTTTTTACGCTGCAACCATATAAGCAAACATCACTCAAAGAAAAGGTTGCCAGAAATTATCTCCAAAGTTCTACGAACCATATCAAGTACTTTAGCACACCGGAGAAGTAGCCTACAAGCTAGCTTTTCCACCCACAGCAAAAATCCATCCAGTCTTCCATGTCTCATCCCTCAAAAAAGTGATTGGGAAACATTGCCGAATTCAAACCAGTTTACCCGAATTGGATGAAGAAGGTTCAATATGGCTCTGACCTCAACAGGTTCTTGATGAGCGAGAATGGCATCTACACGGTTGCACGATCAAGGAAGTCCTCGTCAAGTGGAAAGACACCTCTCCAGAAGATGCGACCTGGGAACCAGCCACTGTCCTTCAGCAGTTTCTATAGCTTCAACCTTGAGGACAAGGCTAATTTTATGGGGGAGGGCATGTTAGGGTCCAACCCTAACCTCCTTATTTATGTAATAGGGTCGAGTCATAGTATAGTTAAGTAAAGAGTCAATAAAGCCCATATTAATAATTGTAAGTGGTTGACCCACATTTAAAGAAGGGACCACAGTTAGTTGCAAATTGGCCATAGTATTAGATAGATGGATAAGAACCATGGTGTTGACCCATGGTATTACATGTATGAATCCGATATAAAGGATAGAGACTCCCCTCGAGGAGCATCATGTATTATTTTGTAATTGAGCCCAGCTCTATTGAAGGTTGCCCCCTCGAAAAGGCAAGTGCACATTGCTTTCCTTTCTAAATAATAAAATACTTCTTGTTATTTCTTATTTTTCTGTGTTCTGGGTATATTTCTTCACATATTTGGTATTATGGTATCTTGTCGCAGATCAAGAGCATAACAAGCTAGATATGTTTGATTTTCATGTCCACATCCATATTCTATTTTCCTATGTGTGTGTGTGTGTGTGTGTGAGAGTGTAAACTAGAAATTAAAAAATATCCACATGAAAACTAAGCAAAAATAATTGAAAGACAACATTCTATTCATCCTACTCAGCGGAGGTCGATGCGACCGGGGCCGATCTTTAACTAGAGCTTGGTAGTCTGTTTGCGAGAATAGGTAGGGGAAGTGTCTCTCTATGCAGCTAAGGTGACTATTCTGTTTATGCAATTGAAATTATAGCTTCTGAAAATCTTGTTTGTAATTTGGGAAATCCTGGATAGTAGTCATCCTGATTTGCTCCATGGCCTTCCCCAGGAGGCATTTCATCGGCCAATAAAGATATAGGGTTTGTTTAAATTGAGTCCCTCTTCCTCTAGTGTGACCCAGATCCGGAACCAAGAGCTTCCAATCCTCCAGATTAGCTTCATTCACGCTCGCTTGTCGGTTTATGTCTTCCTCCCATTCTGCTATCATTCCCCTGATCTCCTCCTTAGTGCCTTCCTTCTATGCATCGACCGCTTCATTTGTTAGGTTGGCCACTAGTTTTCTACCTTAGCGTTTTCCTGAGGTGCTTGGTTCAACCTCAGCCTCGATCAACTGTGGTCTCTTTCCTTGGCCCTTACCTTTTTTCATTCTGTCGATTGTTGCCCTATCATGGTACCTTCTAGCCAAATCTTGTGGATGGCCAAAAACTATTACCATTTTGCGAACCTAATATGGGAATAAGAAACCAGAATTTCCATAACATTATATTTTTTATTTCCATCACCCGAACGCTATCCCATTTCACAAAATCCACCACCCTTGGTTCATTTGTATAACCCATGAAATTAAGGATCCCCCACCCAGCATGACCATGACCCACACCCTACTAAATTTGCCCCAGCAGACGCCCCGACATAACCATTGCTTTACAAATGCTTCAACCTCGGCCTTGGGAGAGAGGTGCCAATAGTTGGTCAACTAAAAATCTTGTAGCATGGTAGTCAAGCCAACAGGATACAAGCACTGCACTACCTTTACCCACCTTAGTATGACCATTCCCCCATCACCCTGACTCATCATCATCTTAGCCTTGCCCTGACTAACACTGTAGCACAAAATATGAACCTGGGCTCCAAGAGGAACCCAGCCCAAAATTTGCTTACCTCCTGACTTCCCCTCAACCATCTAAGGCTGGCATGACCAGCGCTCAATTCATGTCAACTCCCAGACTTCAAAAGACCCCATCCCGCAGCAGCCTCCCCACTACTAGCTCTCCTTGGGTACTTGGCGCTAACCCTCAGGAGCCAAGCCTTCCAATTTTCCTCAGCAACCAAGGAGAAGACCAAGAAACAGACTTTCACTAAAACATAGACATTGACATCATCCCAACCCCCAACCCCCAGGTTTTCCAAGCAAACAAGACAAAGGTATTCCACTGGACTGACACCCTCCCCACCAAGCTCGATGCAAGACAGGAAAATCCCATAACCGATTGACACAAGGAGGAACCCATGGAGCTAGGATTATTCCAGCAGATGCCCGAAACCCGAATTACTCTTGCCATGAACCCAGTGCCCCCATACATACCCCAATTATCAAACTAGGTGTAGGGAAGTATGATGGAGTGGAGGAAGAACCAGTTTACATACCCAGTAACCAATGTTTGGAGCCGATGGATCCCCCATCCCTTCTGAAGCTTCTGCTCCACTCTCACCTTTGGTACATCTGCTCTTTCAATCCCCGAGTTTCTATCCTTCACTGCAGTCAGTAAGCTTGCCCAAATGCATCTGCCACCTTCCTACATTCTTGTTGCCTTAAGCATGCCAAAGGTCACCACACCCTTTGCTTCAAGCCTGTGGGGGGTAGTGGCCACATTCCTCTGCGTCCTTATAATAATGATTGCCTTAATGGCTCTGTCTGACAGCTCACATCCCGATCTGGTGGAATTTTCAATCATTTTTATTATGGATAAATATGGGAAAATATAGGCATGCATTTAATCTAGTGAAGATTGTCAACCATGGTCAACATGGTTAATGATGGTGGACCATTATTAAGGGTTAATGGATAGTTTTTCTAGTTGAATTATGATAACTTATGTTGAGTGACAGTCAATATTATTCAACATATATCCATATGGATTATGGGGTTATAATTTTGTGGGTAGTTATGATAATTAGTGGATAAATAGGTTAGTAAAATAAGAGATTATGGTTTAGTTTGTCAATGTGGTTGTGTAGTCAAATCATTATAAGCCATTTTCCATATGACCAATCATAGTCAATATTATTGTCTTAAGATTTTTGTGGTTGGATTTGGTAGAATGTGGAATTAGAGAATGACCACAGTGTTCATTTTTTTTGCAGTTAACATTTTGAATAAAGAACAATATTCATCAACAGGACTAATTATCAATATATTTTAGGGGTCATAGTTTATTGTCGGGTGATAATTGGTAGTTTCCAAGTTATGTGAAAGGGTTAACATGTTAGGGAAGTGTGTCCATGGTTAGGGTATTTAGGATTAGAGTGTATTAAGAGGCCAACGTGTAAAGGGATTAGTGTTGAAGTTCTCATAGTGTGTTTCAAGGGTCATAACATGTCTAGGTTAATGATGGTTAGCCATGGTTGAGAAGGTCAACAATGGAAAACTATGGTCAAACCTAGTTAATCCAGTCAATGAGGGTGAAGAATAAATGGGTCATTAGTTTAGAAGGTTTATGGTAATGGGATTAGTGGGATTTATGGTTAAATATGGAATAACATATAAGTGGTTATGCCATTTGTGGGTCAATGAGCTAGGTGTCAATGGGTCAATGTGGTTAATATTTTGAAACGTGATAAATATTGTTTTACATAGTCAATATGAAAAACAGTGGTCAATGATGGTTAATAAGCATTAGTATGATTAATGATGGTCTTGGGTGGAAAATTTGCCAAGATTATTGGATCATGGGATTTGTGGGTTATGAGGTTAATTGATTAGTTAGTGGGTAAGGGTAATAGGTTATTTGTGTCAATTAACCTATGCTGAATTATGGCATACATTAGTCAAAATAGGTTAATATGGATTAAGGGTTTATGGGTTTGTGAGTTACCAAAGTTAGTGGGTTTGCATGATATGATCATATAAGATACTTTTATTAATATTCACTAAATAACCACAATGATTATAGGTAAATGAGATTCAAATTCAAGTCTCTTAACAATTGAATTTTCAAGAATAAATTGGAGACGGGGCTCTAAGTAGTCAAATTATAATGTGAACAAATTCTCCTAGAAGTTTTGGTGGAACCTAGTGTGCTAGTTATGGTTTTGGAAGAATTATGAGGTCCAAATCATCAACCTTTGCCAATATGGTTAACCATGGTCAACAACGCTAAAAAATGGGAAATTATGGTCAAATATTGATAAAAAAAATATTTAACATTGGTATACCATGGTCATCAATGGTCAATGATATTTAAGCTAGTTAATGAGGGTGAATGGTTACTAATGTGTTAATAGGGTTACTCCTTTAGGAAGTTTGTGGGTTATGGCATTAATGACCTATGTGGTTAAATATGTATTAAAAGGGGTTAAAATGGTAGCAAGTTGTTGGGCTAGGGGAAAGTGGGTCAAAGTGGTTAATACAGATAATATGTCCTATCCATGGTGAACAATGAGAAACCATGGTCAATGGTGGTTAATATGGTTAATGATAGTTGAGGATTCATGAGTTGAGGAGATTAGTAGTTTAGTTGGTTAATGGGTTAGCTAGATGGTTATGCATAGGTGGCTACTTATTTCTACTGACCTATACTAACTAATATTCCACATGAGTTAAAATTGTTATTATGGATTTGAGGGTTATGGTTTCCTAGAGTTAGCCAAATTGTAGGATATGATAAAGAAAAGGCAATTCTATTAAATTTCTAATGAATGGATACAATAGTTATATGCATATAGAACTCAATCAAAACTCTCTTAACACTCGAGACTTTTGAGATGAATATCATGATGCATCTTTGAGTTATTGAAATTTGTCACAAGAAATCCACCCAAAGGCCTTAGTTTGACCCAATGTGCGAGTTACAAGTCTAGAAAAAGTGGCATCTGGCCTCTATATGATCAACCTTTGTTAATATGGTAAACCATGGTTAATAATTCTCAACCATGAGAAATAATGGTCAAAATTAGCTACTATGGTAAAGGCGGGTGAAGGGTTATTAATATATTATTAGTGTTATTCATTTAGGAGGTTAATGTGTTATTAGATTAATTGGTTATGTGCTTAAACATGAATTAGTGGATGAGTTTCTATGGATTATTAAATATGACCATATGGGTTATAATGATTATTAATATTAGGACTATATGGGTTATTAGCATAGAGAATAAAACACTACATGTTTTTGTAGAGGTTTTTAGTGTTACAAGATTTGAAAAAAATTATCAAAAAATATTCCTTGTTATTGATAGCATAGGTTTTAATAAATTTTCACTGTAACTAAAATATTTAGGTGGCCAACAATGTTGGCAAAGGTTTTTTGATAGTTTACTTAT
This sequence comes from Pinus taeda, assembly GCA_000404065.3. NCBI lineage: Eukaryota > Viridiplantae > Streptophyta > Pinopsida > Pinales > Pinaceae > Pinus > Pinus taeda. The sequence goes on from APFE030447171.1 coordinate 42,994, forward strand.
ATCGATAACTCACATTGGTGCACCAAATATATCACAATACACATTGGGACTTCAAAATATATATCATATGCACTAATGCATAGAATATATATTTTTGAAGCCATGGTGTGTATTTTATATAATGAAATCACTAATACATCAAACATATGTAAAAGTATCAATGTGTTTATTGTAATGCCTTATAATAGTTAGGATATTAATAATAGCAATGGTAATGACATTGACGGAACAATGATTTTGTTGTCATTAGGAGCATTAATGTGTTTATTATAAGTAATTGTACCATTGTGCAATACTCATGAAACACATCAATGCATAAATAAATATGAACCATGTCATTGCATTCAAATGAATACAATGCACTAATATGTTTGAATGTTAATTTTCCATGTTGTAGGTATGTAAATACAACTTGTTTTTTAAAATAAAAATTCAAATAATGATCAAAAAATTAAATATTTTTTGTAATAATATTGACTTTATATTTTACTTATTGCATTGGGATAAATCATTGCATTAATGTGTCATTAGTATCACCAAATATTCCAGCTAAATACAGTTGTGTTCATTGTAACAATGTAAAATATCCATATATTTAATAACCAATGTAATCTCAGATTTGCAGAGGAAAGCAGAAGTCTGGTCACTCTGCCTCGTTCCAGATCCAGATCGTGCTCCTTTCTGGCAAAACTCTGCTTCTATGGGTGAGCTCTTCGGATCTAGTGCAGGATCTCAAGCAAATCCTGGAATTTAGGCTGGGGATTCCCTTTGCATCTCAACGACTCCTCCATGAAGGTAAACAACTTGAGGATCTTTATCCCCTTTCTTTTTACATCATTAAGAGAAATGCCTCCATCATTTTTACCCTTCGTTTGAGAGGGGGAGCTGTTGGACAGTCATCTTCAGCTGCGGCTTTTTCATACAAAGATGTTTTCCATACTCAGATGCCCAAGAAAATAGCTCCACCAGCTCAGGCTCCCAAACCTTTTTTGGTGGACAAACTGGAGGAAACCCCCTCCATTGAAATAATGCATCCAACGTTGGATGAGCAAATCCAAAAGCATGCAAAGCATGCCATTATTTGTAGGTTCAATGGGTTATGGCCACGCACAACAGATCTCTACCAATGGATTCACTCTAACTGGACCAACAATTGCAAGGTTCTTCTCTGCTCAAATGGTTTCTTCATTGTAGTGTTTGCTTTCAGTGAGGACTACCAAAAAGCATTAACTAAAGGCCCATGGTTTTGGGGTTCAACAGGTTTATTCCTCAACCCTTGGTTCCCAGATTTTGATCCCTCTATAGCAATCATCACCAAGCTCCCCATCTGGGTCAGACTTCCTAATCTCTCGGCGCATCTATGGCACTTCGTTGTATTCCAAGGGATTGGAAATACTCTAGGCCGCTTTCTAGCCACAGACACCTCTAGAGGGGAAAAGGGCATATACACCTTCGCCAAAATCTGTGTATAAATAGACATGAGAAAAGGTCTACCTGGTCATATTAATCTCAAAATTGGAGACTTCCATTGGACTCAGACCCTGGATTACGAGAACACAGCCTTTCGCTGCTGAAATTGCCATCACACAAGGCACCTTCAGAGCTCTTGTCCCTCGATGCCTGCCCAAAGAAGAAAGCCAATCCTAAGCCAAAATCCAAAAGCTGGAAACCTCATGATCCTCCTTCCATGGATGATTTTGATTCCAGCTCAGATGAAGAGGAAGGGGACGCGGAAGGAATAGACGCAAAGCTAGTACAGGATCCGCCCTCGACTGGTCCTGAGGAATCTATTGTCCCACCAATCTCACAGATAAGAATTCATGAGTCCTCTCCCTCGAATTCAGACAAGGAGACCTCTCCGTCAGCCCAGCTCAGTTTGCAAATCATGCCAGCTCAGCAGAGTCATCTTGGTTGGGTCAAAGTTGGTAAAAAGAAAGGAAAAAAATGTCGAATAGTTGATTCTACCCACGATGGGTAGAATCCTTTGTTCTTCTCTTGTTAATATGTTCTTGTTACTTCTTGCTTAGCACTGCTCTCTTCTTGTTTTCTCTTAGGGGCCAAAGTGGATAATCTATCCTTTCCAGCTGCCCGTTTTCTTGCTTCTCTTGGTTGTAACTTCATATTGTACCATATGTCCTCTTAATAGAATTAGTCTTTGCCGAGAAAAAAATAACCAATATAACATTTTGATGATACTAGACAACGCAATAAAATAAGAAATTCATTTTATTAGTTATGAATAAGCGACCTTAAGTGATACAAAATGGAAAAACAAAAGGGTCCACAATAATTTAAATGTTAATCATTAATTGTCACGGTTATTCATGACATGTCATCATTTTTTTGGAAAAATCATCTGTTTGGGACAATATATCCACATTATAAAAAATATTTGATTTTCATAGACAAATGTTCCAAAAGATAAAACTTGTAACATTCAATTTTTGTGATCATAATTTAATACTTGAATTATTATTACTAAGTTCCTTGCATGCCTCATTTCTTCATTGTTGATAGGAGATCTTGTCCTTGGATTATTTAAAATGTTTTGTTGATTGACCTTATTTTGACCTTTTGCTTCTTCTTGTTACATACAAACACAAAAGTAAAGTTCAATGACAATATAAACATTTATAGTGCAATATGCACGATTGTGTAAATCGAAAAGCATACCATAAAAACAAGTGTTTCATTAACAATACACTTACATTCAAAACGATGCTTCATGCCATCTCTTAAGACATCTTCTAATGGATCCACTCAATACTTTGTTTTTTATGAGTTTTGTATGCAATGCCAAAGCATAGCTATAATTAGGCAATGCACATTAAGTAATCTCTTCTAACAACATCATAACATAATTTAATTTTACAAATTGTTGAGTTTACCATGGCAAGTGAACTTGTTAGGGCCCTATCTTAACCCCTTTATTTAGATACTTTATAAATTTATGAGGTCACCTTCATTGAATAAGACCCATTTTAGATAGTTAGTTAATAGTCACTCATTTTAAGAAGGGTCATTTTTTTAATAAGGCCCAAATAAGTTAGTAGGATCTCATTATAAGTGGGCCCATAAGTAGTTAAGATTATCTATGGATAATTATATATTGAGTAGAAGGTTATGTAATTGTTTTTCAAAAATTGAGATTGTGTTCGAAGCATTGCTCTTGGATGTTTCCCCCTTGAAGAGGAAATTTAACATAGCTCTCTTTTCTTTATGATCGAGGAGATATTTCTCAGTGTTTATCTCTCTTTTCTCTTACATTCTTAAGCTTTTCACTATATTTTATGAAGCTCCAGGGTTAAGTACACTTCACAACTTAATCCTTACTACATGTGTCAATTCATAGGATATAAGGTATTTCCTAGGTCACTTGGTTAGAAATAGGTAAAAGGATGGATAATTTTTCGAAGGAAAGTAAACCTTTGATTTTAACCCTTGAAGTGTTATTTTATTATGTAAATGGTCTTTAAATTGGTCCAAGTGGCCTTTTTTATCCAAGAATCTCCATTTAATGAGATTTAACAAGTCAAACATTATTGGAGATAATACCTTTTTATGAATGGGATGGTAATGAAATGGAAAGGATGGAAAATGTTAGGTATGGTTAGGATATAAAGTATGCTACTTACACAAATTGCCAATAGTACGATTTATCCTAAGTCAAGGTAACATTTATTTAAGAAAAATTATGTCCTCCCATGGTACATGAGACAAAATAATAAAATCTTTGTGGTTGAGATGTGTTAATCAAATCTAATGTTTCTTACTTTCATGACAAGGTTAGAAGCCTTCTGTAACAGCCCTGGTGAAAAGTCCATGTAAAAATACATAAATACCATGGATGATGGGACATGTATTCCAAGATCAATGTTAGTCAAGACATCTCAAGGGGTGTTCATTTGGTTGTTTATGGCTAAAGGGAATTGGCAAAGGAAAAGGCTTTGGAAAGGCACAATGGCATTTTTAGGACAATTATTTTTGAAAAATATGGAAAATAGGAGAAAAGAAAGGTAAAAGGTCACATGTTGCATGTGAGGAGGAAAATGAAGGAAAATAATGGAAAATGAAGAAAATGGAGGCCTCATTGATAAAAGGGCTTCTGAGGCTTAGTGGGCAAGCTTGGTCAGTGTAACCTTTCGTCAGTTTAGCTTTGGATCTCTTTCATTATTCTCTCTCTCCCATACTCTTGGACACTTGGAGTTTTCTTGGAGCACTTTTGCATTAGAGAAAGAAAGGCAAAGAAGGTAACAGGAAGAAAAGATCAAGCAGGAAAGGCAGGATCAAGCAGCTACAACAGGCTTCATTGCATGTATCGACTTACATGTGTATTTTCCTTGCTAGATTTGGCATGCATGGGATTGTGTGTGAACTTTCTTTTCTACCATGACATGGGTTTTTCCAGGTGTGATAGTATTTTCAGCCTAGCCTTGCCATTTCCTAATAGCTTTGATGAGATGGGTTCTCTCGTTCAATTTATGTGGGATGGCTGGATTGGATTCGAAGCTAAGAGGGGTGGATCTCCGAATTGACAAACACATGGTGTAGTGGTCCTTGAACTAGACTAAGGATGCACAAAGCCACTAGCCTAGTAACCCTTGAACCAGACTGTGGGTTGCAGTAAAGCTAGATTGTGTGCCTCGGTGGGCCTAAGAATCCTTGTCAGTGAATGGCAGGATATACGGTAAAGCTAAGAGGTGGATTTTATTTTCGTTGGGCCTAGTGATTTCAGGATGGAATGCATGGTAAAGCCTGAAGAGTATGTCTCGGTGTAAGTCCTAAAGATCCCTGGATTGGACTGCGAATGTAAGGTAAATCATGAGAGACTAGGAGGCACTCAAATTCCTCACCATGTAGGCGGAGAACTCCTGTGGCATCCACATTGATTGTTGTTTTTGATGTGTTCTATGAGTCCCACATTCATGCTTAGAATATGGCATGGGGGTGATTGGCTGAAGAGAGGCTTGACTCAGCCAATCTATGGTCGAGTGGAACGTGGTAGACCCATCTCTGGTTGGTTCATTGCAATGATTAATGAGAAATTCATTCCATTTATTTTCATGTGTAAATGTACTGATATATATATGGATTTTGATGGTTGATATGTTTATTGTATTTCTATTCCTATTATGTTGCTTATATGAACATTTTATTACAACAGCTACGTATGGATCTCAACATGTTTTTACTTGTATATGAATGGATAATGTGTTTATGACCTAATAGATGAATATGTAGAAAATGACATCAAGGAATAATGGTTTGTAGCAATTCTCAGATAAGTATGAGATCCCTACACTTAATCATGTTGTTTACACCTGTAGGTTACATGTCGATGATCTATTTGACGAAATGCCTGTCATGGCTAGTAGGGGTTTGGTTAAGGTCTTGTTGATTTTATTCCTTTTGCATCATCGTTTCCCTGTACTTTACTTGATTTTGAGCTTTCATTCCATTCTAGGCAGTGGCATTGGCTCTAGGCCTGAAAAAGTGGCTTAAATCCTAGGGACGTTGGCACAGAACTGGCAATATTGGTCCACAGTCACTGGAACGCAGGCCTGTGAGAGTGACTTTAGGTTGTTGGTCTCTCCCTTTCCCATGGCATGAGAGATACTATGGCATAAGAGGTCTAGAACAACAGTGGGACTCAGGGACAGGCTGTCTGAGTGGCTGACTTGTCTCTTGAGGGTTTTGTTGATGATGTTGGATGACTATGTGTGATGTTCCATTGATTCTTCTTCCTTAAGGTTACATAGGAGGTCGAATCTGATCATAGTAGCCTCTCGTCTCATGTTTACCTCGGTTAGCATGGTTACTTGGGTGGATGTGGGAGGAGGGTGTTACAGAGTGGTATCATAGCATGGTTCAACTCTCGGACTAGATGGGTTGAATGTGTTAGTCATACATGCATGTCAGTTGCATGTGTGTCTCTTACACTTGATTTTCATGTGCTTGTTGCATTTGCTTGATGATTGATTATGGTTGTAGTATGGTTATCATGGAGAATTTGATATTGATTTCGCATAATGTATTTGTCATGAGTACTTGACTCATTGCATATGGTTATATTCCGCTTATATGTTGATGTTATGTCGCCTACTTACCTTCTTGTATGTTAGGTTTCATTCTTGAATATTTTGGATTACATGTGTTAGTCTTGTAGGTTGATTACAAGAATTGATCGCTTATGTTAGACTACATGTGTTTGTGTGTATGTGTGGTTGATTTGGCATTGCTTATGCACAATGTTGGTTGTGTGTGGCAATGTGTACAATGGAGTAATGGTTGTTGTCATGCATGAGGTCATGGTTTGTGTACTTGATATGGTCACACATTGATGACTGGACTTTAGCTAGAATGACATGTGTATGGTTTGGTACTCATTTGTTATATGTCTATATGCAGTTGTTATGCATGTATGGTCTTGGTTATAGTTTGAATAGTAGGTCAAACATGCCTTGTGAAGTCATTGTATGCAATTTAGGTCATCATGGTGCCATTGGTATGTTATGATGCTAATGTGTTGAATGGGGTAAAGCAGGAAATGTTGATCATCAAAGTGAAGTTGCAGCATTGGACCTCGAGGCGAGAGCATGTCGTCATACAGATTTGTATGTTGGGCATGCAGGTATGTAGGTTAAGGATTGTTATATGCATTAGGGTTATATACATTAGTTTTATGTAAATGTTTTTGATGTTATGGTTACATTCATGAAAGATGTTAGTTGATTAGTGTAGTTATATGCACATGTTGGATAGTCAAGACTGGTAGTAACCTGTGGTTGTATGCATTGCTATTTTTTTTTAATGTTATATAACTTGGTGATCATGTTATATGTTGTTGATGAGTATGTTATAGGTTAACTTTTTGTTGTTATATGACAGTTAGCTTGACAATTAGGCTTTATGTTGATGAGAATGATATATAGCTTATTGTTGTTATGTGCTATTAACTTGATGATTAGGGTTATTTCATTGAGATCTTGTTGTTGTAATTTGGATTGGTCATATGCGTGATGGTTATGTTCATTGCATTGAAGATATTGATGTTATATGTATTGTGTTAACCTAGGTTTGACCTATGCAGATGGTTGTGATATTCAGGTATGAGCCGACATATTTTTGATATGGTGCCGTACTAAACTATATTTATCATACATAATGTACAGGTATATTAGCTAGTCTTTGGTTACAGGTGGATCTGTCAAAGGATTGGAGTCCCTTGAGAGATGGCATGGATGTGTTCAGTTGCAAGCAATGTGCTTGGCACAATAAAATGCGGTAACTTGTGTATTGTTATGTATATTTGTGCACTAACAATTATGTGTTTATGGAAGTATGATGCAGGGAGTTGCATGGAAAGAGAGGTTTTCATGAAACCTTGAAGAAGGTTGTGGTTGAGTTTCCTTGGGAACCATGGGGATTGAGTCATGGCGTATGTTTTTGGTCTTGTGATTTTGGTCTTTTTTTATTTGCTTGCACTTGATTTTCATATTTATTTATATCTAGAGTATGTCCATACCACATCGTTTGCAGAGTCATGTTGTTATTGGTTTTCATGGTTTTCTTCTTGTTGTTGTTTGCATTCTTTCCTTTTATGTTTTGAGTCTGGGGAATTGGTTGGGAAAGAGGAAAAGTTGATGGAGATCGGGGAGAGTTGTGTGGTACCCGACAAGTAATGTAAGATTTAGATGAAGCTCTGTGCATGAGTAAGTGTAACGAAAGGTAAGGCTATGACAATCAGTTGGATTGGTTGGGTCCATTGGTGTAAATGGACAATGACAGAACAATCATGGGAAAGGTAATAAATAAAAGGTAAAGTAAATGGATCTGAGGTGTCGGATGCCTTGGCTATGTTGGGACTGTTTTCTCAATATTGCACATGTGTTTCATGAATAAAGGAAGTTCTCTTAACCTTGACCTTATAATATCTAGAAATTTTGTTGTGATCATGATTATGTTGATGTTTATATATGTATACATGCAGGCGTGTATGTATGTCATGTCTGAGAGAGTGATCATGAATCATGATTATTTTATGCTAATGTTTATATGTACATATGTATTTATGTATGACGTTGACAGACGAGATCATTATTATTTTAGGATGTATGTATGTGTACATGTATCTATGTCACTATCCGACAGGGTCATCCGAAATCATTCTTGTGGAGGAATGATTTCTTACGCGGGAAAATGACATGAAGAGGTTCCTGGTCTATGAGGAATCAAGTGGGAAGAGTAGTCATGACAAACATATGAGGTCAGTATCATGTGAATATGAATTTATATTGTATGCTTGTATTATGCCTATGTTTATGTTATGGATAGGTTATACCAAGGGATACATCATCAAAGTGAAAGAAGTGTGGTCTGCGACATGCTAGGATAAGCATGGATAAGACACTGGAAGCAAGGTTTCTTGGTAAGGACAATGTGGTTTTGGATGTGCGCTACTACTATTGTGCATATGTTGTATATGTTATACATGTTCCATCTATTGTGTGTGCACATGTGGTGTTGTGTATATATAGTGTATGTACATGTTGTTTATGAATGTTATGTATAGGGTGTTAGTAGATATAGTGTTGTATGAATGTGCATATTCATTATTGGTATAGATGGTGCTATGTACATGTTGGATATGTGGTATTGTGTACATATTGTACTACGTGCATGATGGATATGTAGTGTTGTGTGCATATGGTGTTGTGCACATGTTGGATATGAAGTGTTGTGAACAAATGATGCTATGTACATGTTGGAAATGCAGTGTTATGTACAAGTGGTGTTGCGTGCATGTTGTACATGTGGTGCTATGTACATATGGTGTGGTGTGCATGATTTTACAAGTGGTGCAATGTACATGTTGTGCAAGTGGCATTGTGTGCATATGGTGTTGTATACATGTCTTGCATGTGGTGTTGTGTACATGTGGTGTCGCATACATGTCGTGCATGTGGTATTGTGTACATGTTGTACCATGGTGGAGTGTACATGTGGCATTGTGTACACGTTGTGCAGGTGGTGTTGTGTACATGTGATGTTGTGCACACACTATGCAGGTGGTGGTTGGTACATGTGGTACTGGTGTACATGTGGGATAGAGTGCATTTCGTACATGTTGTGTTGCAGGCATGCGGTACCATGTATGTGCATTATATAGTCATGGTATCATGACATATTCATTCATCGTCGTACACTCTATATATGTATTTGTTTTATGTTGTACATTAGCTGTAGGTGCATGTATTGTGTTGTACACTAGATGTATGTGTATGTATTGTTTTGTGTTGTGCGCTAGGTGTTGGTGTATGTGTTGTATGTCAGGTATAGGTGCATGCATTGCATGGTGTTGTATGGCATGTGTAGTTTTATCTGTGTGATGCACACTATGCGTATGTGCACCTGGTGGAGGAGAAGGCACTGGGTGTTTGATGGGTGTGGCAACCGATCCAGTGTGTGTAAAAAGAACAAAGGAAGAAGTAAGGATCGATGAAGGATAAGTATCGGTATTGTATTTCAGTTTTACTATGCATATGATTTATAACTCTGGTCTATGATGATTACATGTGATCTATGATTCTTGTTTATGATGGTTACATGTGATTTATGATTTTGATCTATGATGGTTATGTTTTGAGCCCACCTGATGTGATGTTTTCATACATGATGCTAGTTTGACTTGTTGTGATAGGAAGTAAACATGATTGCAAGTGTACCTTATTGACAAGATACCAATGAGGTATTTCAATTTATTTTGAATCTAATTGAAGTTATGTGCTTGGTACAGCAAGCACAGAAATGCCTGGTTGGGTGGTTAAAATCAACTACATGAATCAGTGACATCCATGAAAAGAATTGAAATATGTAGCAGTATGTTGGTAAATCACTTCAAGAACAGGGCAATTGTGGGACACTAGTACCCAATTGTGTCCATTGATTTCCATGAGCATGCTATGATCAGTATGATGGTTTAAGGCAAGTATATGCCTTGGTTTTGTATCTTTTGATGCGACGAAGCCTTGCCAAGGGATGGACTACCCGGGAAGGGGGTGCCAGTGGAACTTGGAAGGTGAGTGACTTCATGGAAGGGTTGACTAGATTGCCTGAGGGAATGTGTAGCAGAGAAGGGAAGGTCGAGGATGGATTTGTTTTGATCATGAGCATTGCCAGATGGAATCAGATGCACATTGGGAGTGCGCCTTGGAACAATGAGTCGGTAACTGTTTGTTGAAAGGACAAGTGGCACAAGATTGTAGCGCACGACATTGGATGTAAATTTGACTTTGCAGTGGATTTTGGACTTCCTGGAAGGAGGTGAATCCTGATATTACTTTGAGGGTGGAGGTGTGAGCCTTTAGATTCCCTTGTTGCAGATGCAGGCATCATATTCTTCTATTTGTTAGTTGAGAAAATGTGCATATGTGTATATGTGTGTATTATTGTAAAAACCGTAATGAATTGTGTTATAAAGCTCCACTATGCAGTATGTTGTCATGTTTTCATGATATTTTTCTCTTGAGCATATCTTGCATTGTAAATACAGAATCGAGCTGTGTTGTAAAGCTCCATGAGCAGTATGTCCTTTTTCATGAGGTTGTTGACGCATATGTGTGATTGAACATCGAGGACGGTGTCCCCCAAGGGGGAGTTTCTCTAATAGCCCGGGTGAAAATTCCATGTAAAAATATATAAATACCATGGATGATGGGACACATATTCCAAGCTTAATTTTGGGCAAGACATCCTAGGGGGTGTTCATTTGGTTGTTTATGGCTAAAGGGAATTAGCAAAGATAATGGAAAAGGCTTTGGAAAGGAAAAATGACATTTTTGGCACAATTATTTTTGAAAATAATGGAAAATAGGAGAAAATGAAGGTGAAAGGTCACATGTTGCATGTGAGGAGGAAAATGAAGGAAAATAATGGAAAATGAAGAAAATGGAGGCCTCATTGATAAAAAGGCTTTTGAGGGTCAATGGGAAAGCTTGGTCAGTGTAACCTTTTGTCAGTTTAGCTTTGGAGCTCTTTCATTATTCTCTTTCTCTCATCCTCTTGGACACTTGGAGTTTTCTTGGAGCACTTTGGAATTGGAGCAAGAAAGGAAAAGAAGGCAAGAAGAAGTAAATATCAAGCAAGAAAGGCAGGATCAATCAACTACAACAAGCTTCATTGCAGGTATCGACTTGCATGTGTATTTTCATTACTAGATTTGGCATGCATGTGATTTCATGTGTATCTTTTCTACCATGGCATGGGTTTTTCCAGGTGTGACGATATTTTCGTCCTAGCCTTTCCATTTCCTAATAGCTTTAATGAGATGGGTTCTCTCGTTCGGTTTATGTGGAATGGTTGGATTGGATTCAAAGTTGAGTGTGGTGGATCTCTAAATTGACAAACACATGATGTAGATGGTCCCTGAACCAGACTGAGGATGCATGAAGCCACTGGCTTAGTAACCCCTAAATCAGACCGTGGGTTATAGTAAAGCTAGATTATGTGCCTCGATGGGCCTAGGAATCCTTGTCGGTGAATTGCGGGATATACAGTAAATCCAAGAGGTGAATTTTCTCTTCGATCAACCTATTGATTCTAGGATTGAATGCACAATAAAGTCGGGATATTCTGTCTTGGTGTAGGGCATAGTGATCCCTGGATCGGACTGCAAATGCACGGTAAATCCTGAGAGACTAGGAGGCACTCAAATTCCTCACGATCTAGGTAGAGAACTCCAGTGGCATCCACATTTCTTGGTGTTTTTTATGTGTTCTATGAGTCCCACATTCGTGCTTGAAATATGGCATGGGGGTGATTGGCTAAAGAGAGAATTGGCTTAGCCAATCTATGGTCGGGTGGAACGTGGTAGTCCCATCTCCGGTTGGTTCATTGCATTGGTTTTCATCTATAAATGTACTTAAATATATATATGGATTTTGATGGTTGATATGTTTATTGTATTTTTGTTCCTATTATGCTGGTTGTATGCACATTTTATGACAGCGGCTATGTATGGCTCTCAACTGTTTTTAATTGTATATGAATGGATAGTGTGCTTATGACCTAATAGATGAATATGTAGCAAATGACATGAGAGAACAATGCTTTATAGCGATTCTCAGAAAAGTATGAGATCCCTACACTTAATTCTGTTGTTTACACCTATAGGTTACATGTCGATGATATGTTTGACGAAATGCCTGTCATGGCTAGCAAGGGCCTGGTTAAGGTCTTGTTGAGCTTATTTCTTTTGCATCATTGTTTCCCTGAGCTTTCATTCCATTCTGGGTAGTGGCCTGAGCTTTGGGCCTAAAAAAGTGGATTAAATCCTAGGGACACTGGCACATAACTGGCAATTTTGGTCCACAATCCCTGGCAGGCAGGCTTGTGAGAGTGACTTTAGGTTTTTGGTCACTCCCTTGCCCATAACATTAGAGCGACTATGGGCTAAGAGGTCCAAAATAGGAGTGGGACTGAGGGACAGGTTGTCTGAGTGGCTGACTTGTCTCCTGAGGGTTCTGTTGATGATGTTGGATGATTGTGTGTGATGTTCCGTCGATTATGTTTCCTTAAGGTTACCTAGGAGGTCAAATTTGATCATAGTAGCCTCTCGTATCATGTTTAACCCACTTGGCATGGTTACTTGGGTGGATGTGGGAGGAGGGTGTTACACCTTCACACCACTTCTAAGCAATAAACTCACACATGAAATCATAACCCATCAACTGAAAATATTACACATGAATTCCCATCCGTGAGTGCACATAACATATGAGGTGTAAGGCATAGTAGCTAATGTACCATGGAAAAGTCATTTGATAGAACTCATGGATGATGTAAGGTTGGATGAACATAAATCCAATGGAAGAACTAGAAGAACATCTATAAATTGGTAGATATAAACATGATAACTACTCAGATAACATTATTGAACTCCTAAGAGGGTGACCTAGAATCTAGCTTCTACTTGGGGACATGCACTCTTAGATTAAGAGTGTATGAACTCTAGAATATCACTCATACTGTAGCCTACACATATATAAACTTGAGGAAATATGAGAAACACAAAAATTCTACCACCCTTAAGTACTACCAAAACCTTACATAAATGAATTTTTTCTAAGTTTAAGCATGTACAAAAAGAAAGTAATTATTCTAAGTAAATCAAATGCATGGAAATAAGTTTATTCTAAAGGAATCAAATGCATAAAGGAAACACATAAGCATTCTAAACTAAAGTTGAAAATAAGTTATTATTTCCTAACCTACTTTCCAACTAAAGGTATGGCTTCTAGGTGAAGTCAAATATCCATTGCAACCACTTGATTAGGTTATCATTAGCTTTTTTACCTTATGTTTGGTTATCAACCGAAACAAGGACGCACTAAGAATTAGGTGGGTATTAAGCAGAAATTTGGTCACTCCTATATTTAGAACTAAGGTAAGATTATACTCATGAAGCAATAGGCCCATATCATTCCAAGGTTTATTAACACCTCCATAAACTTTCTTCATCAAAAGATCAATAGGGATGATGTGATTGTTTATTTCATTATAGGAATGGATCAACCCATTGAATTGACTTGTAAGCTTATTGAGGAAAAGGGGTTGTGAGGGCGAATCTAATTGGGGTCTGAAAAGAAGTTTTTTTAATTTCTATGCTTCTCTTGGTCAAAGTTAAGGAACAAAAACAAGAACATTCATAGGTTACGGCTAGGCTTTCTAGAACATTGAGGCATGGAATGATCCTTGTTGACTCATGTATCACCTACTTATATATGAAGCTTGCAATTTTTTTCAAAGCTATGTCCCTATGTTAAAATTAAACTAAACTACATGGGGTCCCCTACTTTAAGTATGTCACTTATCTCCATACGATACATTTGTTTATCTGCACAATAAAGTTGATGCTCTATTATTTCTATTGATGCTTATGATATTAGTGTTAAAAATATTTATATAGTTAGTGAACCATGAGGCAAAGCTGTTTCACATACATGGTTATATGTGACATTTGAAAAGGTGAAACAAGTAATCACAAGAACACATTAATTACCATTAGATATAAGGTAGATATGGATATTTGATAAGGGGCTCATAACTTCTCTTTTACAAAATTATCATTACATTAGTATGAAGTGATAATCGACATCATCATATACAGATATACTAAGTCTAGATCATACAAATGTTCACATGATAGTTAATGTTTATACACCAATGTTATTCAAGGAGCCATGACATAAGGGCCTTAATCTCATTTTCATTCATCATAATGAAAGGATTCACATTATCAAAAAGTTGTGTTTTCACGCACTGAAAAGCTATAGCTTTCAAAGAATGATGCATAAGTGTTGAGTTATATTATATGAAGTATGTAATACCTTGTGCAAGGAACATTATATAAGTATTGAAATATGCAATCCTACATGTGAAGGTTGTTGGTAATAAAGTTATAATATAAAATCCTATGAAATACCCCTTGATGGCATATAATAGTTGTGGTTCGATTGATTGTATTGGATAACATTCATAATGAAATGATGCCATATTGGAATATGGTTGAGTCGACACATATGGTAAATCATATAAATTAATGTTATGGGTTGTATAACATTCGAAGGTGGTAGGTTAATGTAGTTGGTGGTGTCTTTTAGGAGCTTCCATCACTGTAGGCTCGTGCATTAATCGAAGTGGGCATTAACATTGTTGGATTTGTAGTTGGTTCATCTTGGAATTTATTATGGTGCAATTTTAATTCATTATTTTATGTTTCTCGATTGTTCAAGAGCTTTGTAGCTATGTATATTTGGCTTCGTGAAGAATTTTGGAATGGTATCAATGACATGGAAGTTTCTCAATGGATTGCATTGGACTAATAAACTCAATACTTAGCATTGTTTTTACTTAAGTTTAGTGCTTTATGTGATTTAACACCTCAGTGACTTATTTTTGTATTAAATATTTAAAATTGGACTAAGCATAGTTTAAATGGCTTTGCTAGTTTTTCCTTCCTACTATCAACCTTTCACTTAGTAAAGTGAATTATTGTGCCATTAAAGTGCATTATTATGTTGTTTGAAATTATATGGTTATGTTTATCATTGGAAAAAGAGTAATACTCCATATAGAAATGCTCTATTTGTAATAGTGTTATGGGTTTCTGGCCTATGTTCATATCTCCACTTTTCATTTTCCCTTTGTTTTCTCAATTTACTTTACTCTATTCAATGAATGATATGGCATGTCGAATTGAGAATGCACGATATGTTTTGGTTGTGGCTTCTGTGAAAGGGAGTTATACTAAATGTTTCTCGGATTAAATATTGTTCTTTACACTTTACTGCAAATTTTAGGACTGTAAATATGGATGGTATAAGCATAGTTCTAGATATTATATTCCAAGTTGTCAATAGTAGGAAAGCATGTTAAAAATATATATTTTTTGGGTTAAGTTAAATATTTAAACTCACATTAAATTATGTATGCATTCAAAGGTACATGTTTGATTTTGAGTTGAGAAGACTTGCATTAGTAAAGGCTTGGTGTGACTTATTTGTGCTCAATTATATGTTGAGCGATTAAAAGAAATAGAGATATGAATGTTATTGGCTGATGTAATATGGTTTAATTTCACATGCAAGATGAATTTATGTTGAAATTTAAAATTGAAAAGTTTCATTATCAAGATAAGGTCATTATATTTTGTTTTGTGTCACACCTAAGTCTTTATATCATAATGAGAGTTATACTAAGTTGATAAGATTAATGCATGATTATTACTATTATTATATAATAGTAAGTGATAATATTTGAAGCCTATTTTTTCATATATCATTTATAGTCTTCATCTCTACTATATTAGTTGGTTATGAAAGAAGTATTGTGGAGATTTCAATGGTTCATATTTTGATATAGAAAATGTACTTGTATTTAAGCGTAAAGCAGATTTGGAATGTTTTGAAATGAAAGTAAAAAATGATGGTTTGAACCTTTCATCTATAATTCACACACCATTTCATACCTCCTCTTTACCTAAGTCATTCCATCCAAAAAATAATAATATTTTTTAAGTTCTCATTATCATTATGCATTTAAAAAATATGTCATTTATATTAAATAAAAGGTGTATATGATAAGAAATAGTCCTTACAATCCCTCATGTTTCCACATTTCATTTTCCCATATTTATTTCCTTTATCCCGATATTTGTTGAAGACTATTGATATATTTATTGAAAGCCATATGGGGCATTAATATGATTTCTATTGAGATGGACTCTGAAATGGAAATAAGAATTTGAATCCAATGTTATGATATTTGATGAAAATAATTATGTTTGGACGGCAACAAAGTTTGTTTGAGTTGTTCTCTTTATTTATAAAATTGTTCTTCTTTTTTTCATGAATTCTTTGTCTTCTATTACTATGATTTGGCCCATGGTTAATATATTTAAAAAAAATAGTAAATTGTGTTTTAGTGCTTTTATTATTCTACTGCAACATATTAATTAAGCCTAAAGAATATGCATTGGTTTGGACATGCCTTGGCATTGAAAACCTATGGAGGGTTCTAACTGTTGGAAATACTGAGAGGAGGGGGTGAATCAGTATTTATTTTTTTAATTATTCTTTTATCACCAAAACATTTATATATGGAACACATAAATAGATAGCTGGAATAAATGCTTTTATTAACACAAACAGTGTAATGAAATAGATACAATATATAAATGGTTGCAATTAGTTGCCAAGCACCAACTTGGACTTTTGTGAGGCTCCAACCTCCAGAGCACCAACTCTGTTTTGCCAAGGAAACAGTCCGGGACTTAGGAGCACCAACTCCCAAGGATTCCAATCCTTTTAGTTTTCAGGCTCCAACCCCGCGGGCTCCAACTATTTATGATCAACTGTTATGTTGTAGTTCTCTGCTCCCAAGACTATTGACCTTATGCTTCACTCTTGTTCTCCTGCTTCTCTTGCCTTTGCTTGAACTTTGGCTTTCTCTTCCTCTGATTATACGCACACGCAAAACCCTTTCCTTGTCTTTCTTGTTTTATATGTTCCTGATGCCTCTCACTGTTGGTTTTCGCATTCCCCTAGCTCTTCAGCTTCCTCAATGCTTGCTTCAGCTTCCTTTGTGCTGGCTTGTCATTTGGCTTCCCTCTTCTTCATCGCTTTGGCTTCCTATGCATTGGCTGGTCCTTCGGCTTCCCGGCTTTTCGGTTCCTCTACGGTGGCTTGTCCTTCGACTTCCTAGCTTTTCTGCTTCCTCTGTCTCTTCATGTTCACCAACACTTCAGGGACACATTGATTCAACAGCGAGGACCAAAAATACTCAGAGAAGATTGTTGCACGTTAAAAGATTATAACAGAGGTCCTTTTTAATAATAATGTGCATCTAGAGGACTTTATTGTTTACAGAGAGATTTTATTGGAGGGATAGTACCAACGAGGAGGCCCCACCTGCCACGTCACCATCACAATCGCAATCGGCTTTATTCAGGTCTACTGAACTATCAGAACCCCAATTATAAGCTTTTTGGCCTAAAAACCCCGCGCAACACAAATACTGAAATACACAGCAAATATATGAAAATCCCGACCAAAACGCTTAAGGGTGAACTTCAAAGAACTTTACACTTGCATCTATAACTGCTTCAGGTCCTCCTTTGGTCGCTATCGCGAGCCCATCGCCGATCTGCGAGATCCTCAATCCAGCGGTCAATATTCATTTTCGGGTAGCCCAGAAGTACGAGTTTACCTGCCCGAAGAAAGTAGTTTCTCTCTTTCCTATGCTAGACACGCATCGCCCATTATATGGGATCTGGCAGAGCCAGCCCAATGCCATTTATCGCCTAAGGCCCGCCTGAAATCCCGCTTACAGAACTTAAGTACTATAGGGCCACTTCTAAAAATCCTTTCAAGTCCAGTATTTATTGCTTCGAGGATTTTCCTTTGTATTTTGGTTTTTACACCAAAACCCACCAATACACAGAAAAACCCTTTATGCACGGAACTTAAAATTTATAAAGTCGGGTTTATAAAACCCATCGAGTCTACCTATGTAATCGCAATCGAAAGTAGCATGTGTTATTGGCCCCGCTCCTTTGCATTGCCGCAATGCGATATTGCGATCGCCGATCATCACAATCGCATGTCGCATGGCCCCGGGGGTCATTCCCTTGCCTCGTGGCATCGTCAACGCCGATCCGTCGATATATATGTATTTGCCACCTCCGATAGTGTATTTCGAAATATACACCCTTTTCCACCTCCGATAGTGATATTGCATATATATGTGTGTGTGTGTGTGTGTGTGTGTGTGTGTGTGTGTGTCTGTGTCTGTGTGTCTGTGTGTGTCTGTGTGTGTCTGTGTGTGTGTGTTTTCAGCCTCTTTTAACTCTTCCACCTCCTTTAACTCTTTTGTGGCATATATTGCTCCCGATAGTGTATTCTTTAGCATACCTTGCTCCCGATATGGCTCCTCCTGAGCTCTAATAGCTTTGTTTTTCTCCTCCGATAGGTTCTTCTTAGGAATATATGTATGACATATATATATTTCTCCTCCTGTAGCTTCAATAGCTTTGCTTGGCTTCCTCTGATTCCTAGAATATTGCCATATCGACATCAATGACAATCTATGTCAACAATCTCCCCCTTTGTTATTGATGGCAATATTCTTCTTCTCTCCCCCTTTGACATCAATGGCAAAGGAATGCATACGGACTCCCCCTGTCGAACTGCTCCCCCTATCCTGCAACATCTTTATGAATGAACTTGAGTGATGCTAAAGAGATAACCCCCATCTTTTGATGAATATGTTCAAATGCTTCTCAAGGAAGAGGTTTTATGAAAATATCAGCTATCTGCTCCTTAGTATTGATATATTCCAAGATGATGTTTTGTTCAGCTACTTTTTCATGAAGGAAATGATACTTGATTGGTATATGTTTGATCTTTGAGCGCATCACCAGATTTTTGTTGAGACTGATAGCACTTGTGTTATCACAATAGATGGTAATTGGTTGATATGTACCTATGTTGACATCTTTTAGAGCTTCCTTCATCCATAGTATTTGAATACAATAGTTTGTTGCAACTATATAATCGGCTTCGGTTGTGGATAATGATATGGATGTCTATTTTTTGTTGAGACAAGCTACTAAAAAGTCTCCTAGGAAGGATGCATTTCCACTAGTACTTTTTCGATCATCTACACTTCCAACCCAATCAGCATCGGTGTATGCAGTTACAGTCAGTGTTGAGCTCTTAGGGTACCAAAGATCAAAATCAGGAGTTTCTTTCAAATATATGAGAATTCTTTTTACAGGTAACAAATGGGATTGTTAGGAGCAGATTGAAATCTTCCCACCATTCCTACTGCCTGCATTATGTCAGGTCTTGTAGCAGTTAAGTACAAAAGGACTCCAATTATTGACCTGTAATGAGTTGCATCTACTGGATGGGAGTCATCATTTTTGCTCAATTTGCAATTTGTGGTCATAGGTGTGCTCATGGGTGCACAGTCTTCCATTCCAATCTTTTAAGAATGTCTTTAAGATATTGGCTTAAGATATAAACAATCCTGCTCTAGTTTGAGATACTTGTAGTCCAAGGGAGTGAGATAACTCTCCTATCATCATCATCTAGAACTCTTTTGACATTTTTTTAGAAAATTCATGGCTCGTCTCATCATTATTGCTAGCAAAAATCAGATCATCACTATAAACAAGTGTGACTAGTAACTTACCTTCATTTGTCTTTATGTAGAGATTACTTCCTGCCACTCCCTTCTTGAAGCCTTGTTGTTGTAGATAGTGATCCAGTCTTGCATACGAAGCTCTAGGACTTGTTTCAATCCCTATAATGCCTTTTTCAACTTACAGACTAAGTCTTTTCCTTCTGTTAGATCAAACCCTTCTGGTTGCTCCATGTAGACTTCTTCCTTGAGTTCCCCATTCAGAAATGATGATTTTACATCCATTTGAAAGATTTTGAATCCTTTTGAGCAAGAAAATGCCAAGAACATCCTGATAGCTTCCACATGATCTACTGGTGCAAATGTTTCTTCAAAGTCAATTCCTTCAATTTGTGAATAGCCTTTACAAACAAGCCTTGCCTTGTTTCTGATGACTTGTCCATCTTCATTCCTTTTGTTTTTTGATATCCACTTGGTTCTTATAATGTTTTTGTCCTTTGGATAAGGTACCAGCTCCCATGTCTCATTCTTCTCAATTTGGGACATCTCTTCTTCCATGGATTTTACCTAATTAGGATCCTTACTTGCTAGAGTATATGTTTTTGGTTCTATCATGGATAGAAGAGCAATATCGTTTTTCTTTGGTGTACTTATCATCCTTCTTCGGGTTTGCATTCCTTCATCTCTATTGCCAATAATCTGCTCTTCTGGATGATATTTCTGGAGAAACTTCATCTTTGAAGGGGTATGAGGTGGTTCTTTTTCCTTAGCTTCTTCTTGATATATTTCTTATTTTTTAGGTTCTTCTTCTTCAATGAAAGGATCAACTTCGTGTTCTTCAATTTCTTCTTTTGGAAGGTCTTCATCAATATTTACATCAATGTTTTCCACTATTTTTCTTAGTCTATTATTGTAGCACTTGTAGGCTTTGCTCCATGTAGAGTATCCAAGGAAGATCCCTTCATCAACCTGAGAATCAAACTTTCCTAGTTAGCCATCATTAATTTTTATCAAGCACTTGCTTCCAAAGATCTTGAAGTACTTTACTGAAGCAGGTCTTCTTTTCCATAGTTCATAAGGAGTTTTTTTAATAATTTGGTCTTAATTGAGTTCGATTCAAGGTATAGATAGTTGTCCCACCTGCTTCTCTCCAAAATTTTGGCTGCAAATCTACTACTAATAGCATTGTTCTTTCCATTTCTTGAACTGTACGGTTTCATCTTTTAACTACCCCATTCTGTTGGGGTGTTCTGGCAGCAGAGAATTCTCTTTTAATTCCATGTATTTTACAGAACTCATTAAATTCTTTTGATGTGAATTCTCCCCCTCTATCTGTTCTAAGGCACTTAATCTTTGTGTCCTTTTCATTTTCTACAAAAGCTTTAAGATTCTTAAAACACTCAAATGCTTCAGATTTATATTTTATAAAAAATATCCACATCATTCTAGTATAGTCATCAACAAATAAAACAAAGTACCTTTCTCCTTGGAGTGCCTGATTTCTAGTTGGTCCACATAAATCAGCATGGATGATCTCCAAAGGCTTTGATGTAGAGAACTCCTTGATCTTGTGGATGGTTCTAGTTTCTTTTCCATGTTGACATGGACCACATATTCCTTGTTTTGGTTTGAATAACTTTGGAATGTATCATACAACTTTAATCTTGCTGATATTGCTCAAGTTCTCGAAGCTTGTATGTCCAAGTCTCTTGTGCCACAGCCAACTTTCATCTGTTTGGCTTAAGTAGAATTTATCTTCTTGAATCTTGTTCAAAATGTAAATGTTGTTCGGTGTTCTAACCCCTTTCGCCACAAGTTCCCCCGAGGAAGAGTTCCTTATTTCACAGCCTTTGGTGCTAAAGACAACATTATGTCCTTGATCATAGATTTGGCTAACACTCAGGAGGTTGTGTTTGAGCCCGTTTACTAGCAAAGCATTTTGGGCTTTTCCTTTTCCATTGATAAGAGTAACATTTCCTTTTCCAGCAATTCTGGTAGATCCACTTCCAAAGGATACATTTCCTTCCTTTTTTCTCAATGAGACAAACTTCCTTTTGTCCCATGTCATGTGTTTGGAGCACCCACTATCCACAAACCAATGATTTTCATTATTTTGACCATATAGAGCCAGGCCACATTTATCTGTGTTAGGATTCTCACTGCTTGCTTTTCCTCTTTTGAGTGGGAAATCTTGTTCATATTGTCCATTATTATAGCAGAATGAGTAAATTAGATCAAATTTGGTCAAGGGATCAAACAAATTGTAGGTCTTGATTTGTCCCTGCCTTTTAGGGCCGTATTGTTTGATTACTTGATCCTTTAGTTTTGGTGTTTCATTCTTGCGAGCCATGCAATGTCTGGCTTAGTGACCAAAGTTTTTACAATGGAAACAATGTCCAAGAAAGATAGTTTTGTACCTGTTGTAGTAGCCACGGTTTGAATCAACTTCCTTCCTTGGAATTACTTCCGCTTCATTCTTTGGATTTGAGATGGGCCTTTTATGGAATATTGGTTTGTATCTATTGTAATATCCATGATTCAAATCCACATTCTTCTTTGGAGTGATTCTCTCTTCATTCTTTGGAGTGATTTTCTCTTCATTCTTTGGAGCTGGGATGTGGCTTTGATGAGATACTCTTTCTTCTATTGGGTTGCTGGAAAGTGCATCGGCATAGCTTTTCACACCATTCTTAGTGCTTGATGATTCTCCTTTAAAACCTATTCAAGATTTGTCATGTTGAGGTTTTTGACTTTTTAGGATAGTCTCAAGTATTTGAGAGCTTTTCCAACCCTTTTTAACTTGCTCCAATTCCTTCCTCAGAGATATTATTTTGGCTTCACATTCTTCGCAAGTTTCTCCTTTTTCTTTTAGCTTTGCTTCCAAGAGATCTTCCCTTCTCTTTATTTCCTCATTTTCTACCTTGAGAGAAATTATTTTATTCCATAATTTCTCATTTTCCTCAATGGCACTTATTAACAACTCATCTACATTTCCTTCTAGCCTTGAGTCATCATCATTTGTGAATGCCATGAATAATGTTTCTTGGCTTTCAGCATGGTCACTTTCTTCATCTGATTTCTTTCTGATGATTACAAATTCATCTTCATCAGACTCATCTTGCTTAGAGAAGAGGTTCTTCTTATTGATCCCTTTCTTTTTGTATATCATTCTTTTAGAATTTTCTTCATCATCACTATGATGCTTATGAGGACATTTTGCAGCATAATGACCTATTTTTCCACATTTGAAGTAGATAAGGGGGTACTTGCCTTTTATCTTAGATCCTTTCTTCAGCTTTTGTACAAATTGTGCCAATTTGGATTCCACATCGGAGTCATCACTACAATCATTCCTTTCTTTCCCCTTCTTTGATTTTGAAGCCTTGAATGCTGCATCTTTGGAGCTTGGGCCACCTTTTCTCATCTCACAGGCAGTGAGGATTCCATGGAGTTCATCCATCTTGAGAGTATCTAGATCCTTTATTTCTTCTATGGCACTTATTTTGGAATCAAATCTATCTGGGAGAGATCTTAAGACCTTTTGATTAATGGTACTTTCTTCAATCTTTGTCCAATCCTTTAAGAGAGTTGACCACTTCAGCTACTCAGAGAAAGTATGATGCAATCTCTTCTTCATCTTCCATTTTCAGACTTTCAAATTGCCTTCTATGAGTTTGAAGCTTTTCCTTCTTGAATTTTGAGTCCCCAACGTATAATCCAATTAGCTTATCCCACATTTCTTTGGCAGAGTT
The DNA here is from genome assembly GCA_000404065.3 of Pinus taeda. Classification (NCBI taxonomy): domain Eukaryota; kingdom Viridiplantae; phylum Streptophyta; class Pinopsida; order Pinales; family Pinaceae; genus Pinus; species Pinus taeda. Next base: position 66,450 of record APFE030447171.1, read on the forward strand.
ACAATCCATGGCTTTTGTAAACTTGAAATCGGTGATTCCACTAGTGATGGAGTTCAAGGCTTTTGCATTTGTAATGTAGGCTTTCCTCTCATCTTGATATGTTGGAAAAGTGGGAGGAATTGGGTACTCATTTAGCACAAAATGCCAGACTTCAGGTCCAAGGGACATTAAGTAGTAGGTCATTCTCTTTTTCCAGAAACCAAGATTGGTGTCGTCGAATAGAGGAGGTTTTCCTGGCGCTTCGTGATTTCTCATCATGACTACGAATCCTTCTTCAAGTTGTTAGGCTAATTTGAAGAAGCTCGCTCTGATACCAATTGTTGAAAATACTTGGGGGGGTGAATCAGTATTTCTTTTTTTAATTGTTCTTTTTATCACCAAAACATTTATTTATGGAACACAAAAATAGATAGCTGGAATAAATGCTTTTATTAACACAAACAGTGTAATGAAATAGATACAATATATAAATGGTTGCAATCAGTTACCAAGCACCAACTTGGACTTTTGTGAGGCTACAACCCCAAGAGCACCAACTCTGTTTTGCCAAGGCAACAATCCTGGACTTAGGAGCACCAACTCCCAAGGATTCGAATCCTTTTAGTTTTGAGGCTCCAACCCTGCGAGTTCCAACCCTTTATGATAAACTGTTATAAACTATTTTGTTGTAGTTATCTGCTCCCAAGCCTACTGAGCTTATGCTTCACTCTTGTTCTCCTGCTTCTCCTGCCTTCGCCTAAACTTCGGCTTACTCTTGCTCTGATTATACGCACACGCAAACCCTTTCCTCGTTTTTCCTGTTTTATATGTTCCTGATGCCTCTGACTATTGGTTTTCACATTCCGCTGGCTCTTTGGCGTCCTCAATGCTCACTTCAGCTTCCTCTGTGCCAGCTTGTCCTTTGGTTTCCCTCTTCTTCATATTTTTGGCTTCCTCTACGCTAGCTGGTCCTTCGGCTCCCTGGCTTTTCGGTTTCCTCTGCGCTGGCTTGTCCTTCGGCTTCCTAGCTTTTCGGCTTCCTTTGTCTCTTCATGTTCACCAACACTTCAAGGACATGTTGATTCAATAGTGAGGACCGAAAATGCTCAAAGAAGACTGTTGCACATTAAAAAACTATAATAGAGGCCCTTTTTAATAATAATGTGCATCCAACATACTTTATTGTTTACGGAAATATTTTATTGGAGGGATAGTACCAACGAGGAGGCCCCACCTGCCACATCACCATTTCAATCGCAATCGGCTTTGTTTAGGTCTACTAAACTATCGAAACCCCAATTATAAGATTTTTGGCCTAAAAACCCATGGCAACACAAATACTGAAATACACAGGAAATATATGAAAATCCCGACCAAAACGCTTAAGGGCGGACTTCAAAGAACTTTACACCTGCATCTATAACTACCTCGAGTCCGCCTTTGGTTGCTATCACGAGCCCATTGTCGATCTACGAGATCCTCAATCCAGCGGTTGATATTCATTTTCGGGTGGCCCAGAAGTATGGAGGTTATCTGCCTGAAGAAAGTGGTTACTCTCTTTCCTCTGCCAGCCACACGTCGCCCATTGTATGGGATCGGGTGGAGCCAGCCCAATACCATCTACCGCCTAAGTCCCGCCCGAAATCTCGCTTATGGAACTTAAGTACTATAGGACCGCTTTTGAAAATCCTTTCTGGTCCGGTCTTTATCGCTTTGGGGATTTTCCTTTGTATTTCAGTTTTTACATTGAAACCCGCCAATACACAGAAAAAACCCTTTATGCGCGAAACTTAAAATTTATAAATTCGGGTTTATAAAACCCATCGGGTCCACTTCTATAATCTCAATCGACAGTAGCATGTGTTATTGGCCCCGCTCCTTTGCATCATGGCAATGTGATATTGCAATCGTTGATCATCGCAATCGCATGTCGCATGGCCTCGAGGGTCTTTCCCTTGCCTCGTGGCATCACTGATGCCGATCTGCCGATATATATGTATTTGCCACCTCCGATAGTGTATTCCGAAATATAAACCCTTTTCCGACTTTGACAGTGATATTGCATATATGTGTGTGTGTGTGTGTGTGTGTGTGTGTGTGTGTGTGTGTGTGTGTGTGTGTGTGTGTGTGTGTGTGTGCGTGTGTGTGTGTGTGTGTTTGTGTGTGTTTTCGGCTTCATTTAACTCTTCTGCCTCCTTTAACTCTTTTGTGGCATATATTGCTCCCGATAGTGTATTCTTTGGTATACCTTGCTCCCGATATGGCTCCTCCTGAGCTCTGATAGCTCTATTTTTCTCCTTCGATAGGTTCTTCTTAGGCATATATATATTATTCTATATATAATACTTATATATATATGTATATATATGTGTGTTTATATATATCTAGTATATTAAATATATTACTCCTCCTGTAGCTCTGATAGCTCTACTTGGCTTCCTCTGGCTCCTAGAATATTGCCATATCGACATCAATGACAATGTATGTTAACGCTAACTCACTTAGGGTTATAGAGCAAGATCTTCACTAATAAATATCTTCATCAACGTCCCTCCAGATGGTTGAGATCTATCTAGCCTTGGAAATTTTCTGTCGGTTCAAATTTTTCGAGGGGAATGATGTTAACCCTTCCTTAGATTACATCCAGGATGGTCTGAAAGGTGGGTAAAGGCAACCAAGTAATTCTAGGGAAAGACTCATTTATTAGAGGGTTTTCATTATATATCTTATATGTGGAGCTCATTACTCAGCTCAATGTGAGGGGTATCCATAGTCTCTGTGATGCTTTTAGTCCCTGTTCTGAGGCATTTTTTAAATGGAATATGGAAGTCTTCCTTTGATTTGGGACTACAAGGCATGTTGGCTTTCGAATGGGAAGGCTTCGCCAATAAATTAAATCATAGTGGCCTAACATTATATGAGGAGGAGGATACCATTGTGTGGCTAGCAAACCCCTCCACTAGCCAGGTACCACTAAAATTGCTTATGATTTGATATGTTCCAAATCCATTCAAATAGAAAACAAATGGTGGTATCGAAACATATGGCAGTGACACATTCCTCCTAAACTCAGATGCTTCATTTGGTTGGATTTAACCAACAAAATATTAACATGGGAAAACCTGATTCGGCGTAGCTTTAATGGACCCATTATCTGTGTCTTATTCTTGAATGACCTTGACGCGACTAAACATCTCTTTTAACAGTGTGCGTTTTCCCAAGAGTTGTGGCAGAAAGCTCTTTCCTCACTTAATATTTCAAAAGGTGGCCCGATCAATTTTCTAAAATCTAGCCTCCATTAGCGTGGATCGGGGAATGGGCAGGAATAAATCTTAGTTGAAAATGCAACAAGAAAATCCAAAATTAATTTTGCCCTTGAATTAAATTGGGAATAAAATTGTAATTCCACATATCATGATAACTTGTATTAGTTAAATAAGTTAGCTCTACTCAGTGATAGTCTTATAGCAGCCTTAAGGTCCATGCAATAAGTACTAGCCTTAGTACATGTAAGCTCCATATGTCCATAGAGAGAGCTCGAGAATTTGACTTAGCTGGATTAGTTAATTCGAGTTAAGGATCTAACTTGAGTCATGTAGAGTGTCTCCTATTTTATAGGAGACGTGGTTGAGTTTATTTTGAGTTGTAATTAATTAATTAATTTTAACTGAATTAAAGTCAATTAAACTAGTTCCAACTGTTGGAGGAACTAGTGGGAGGTCTAGTAGTGTGGTTTTGCCTGCAATGTAGTGTGGTGCTGCCTACAGTGATCAACTAGTAAACTGATGATTCACTCATAAATAACTCATGCATGTCATATATGTGTGTTTCCCAATTGAGATTGGAGTTCATGGACAATGTAATATCAGTTGTATAATCATCTGAATTGTACAGGCGATGCATGTAGTCAGAGGAAGGCCTATGAGGATAATGCAATTTCAATTGAGGAATTTCTCTAATTAATAGGGAGATAATTCCCAAGGAAACAGTGCAAGGAAATAGGGACTTGGGAAAGCAAAAAATAGATTAAGCATTGGCCTAGGATTGTCTAGGAAGTTGTGAGATAGATAGAGATAGTGCAGAGGTTGCTCGGGCTTGAGCAAAGCATTGTAATCTTCTCATATTTTCTGACTAATGCAATATACAGATAGCATGGGTTTTTAACTGTGGCTTCCCCAGGAAATCATTGTGTACTGTGTTGATTGAATTCTTTCTCTTGTATGCTTCATGATCTTGCTATTTTTTTATTCTTTCCATTGATGAGCTGAGTAGATTCAAGTATATTGTTTTAGCATATTACAATTAGCAGTTTGAATCTACAAGGAATTTCTACATGGTATCAGAGCACAAATCACTCTAGAAGAGGAGAATACAAGTTCGACTTTTGCAGGTGAAATCGAATTTGCAGTATTATACTTTAGAGCCAACAAGATGTCATTCTATGGATTGAGACTTGAATATGTCCTTGAGGGTAGTTAGAACTATATTTCTTGGAAGGACAAGTTGGAGGCAGTGTTGGAAGACAACAGGCTTAAATAATTCATAGACAAATATATTCCTAAGCCTCCAACAACTAATGCTCAAGATCTGGCAGAGTGGATAAAATGTCTTGCAAAGGCGAGAAGGATTATCCTAAAAGGAGTTCAAGATCATATTATCTCGAACCTCCAAGATAAGGAGATTCCATATGCAATGTGGAAACCCTTGACATACCTATTTCAAAATGATAGTGACCATAGGAAGTTGGCACTGAAGGAAAATCTCAGAAAAATCAAGGTGGAGAAGGGAAACACAATACCAAATTATTTGACTAAGTTCACCCAATGTCAAGATGAGCTTGGAAGTGTTAGTGTTATAGTTTTTGAAGATGATCTGGTCAGCCTAGCCCTTCTAGACCTTCCCAAGAGTTGGTACAACTACCAAGACTCGATAAATGGGAGGGAGAAGCTACCAAAGTGGGAGCGTTTGTGGTTCGACTCGATGCAAGAAGAGATTCGGCGGAACACCAGAGGTGGATCCTCATCCAAGCATGATGATGAGGATAGTTTTGCCTTAGCTGGAAAGGTGAATAAAGGGAAAAGGAATTCATCCCATTCAAAATCAGATTCCAGTCAGGGTGGCAAGAAGAAGGACATGTCAAAGATTAAATTTTTTACTGTCATGAGTTAGGACACTATGCCACGAAGTGTCTGCACAGGAAAGTCGAAAAGAAGCCCTCAGGAGGAGAGAGAGGTGAAGCTCTTACTTCACATTCAATATGGATTTCACCCTCATTGCTTGCATGGTGACATCAGCGATGGGTGGTGTGTGTTATATGGATAGTGGATCCTCATCCCATATGACCAGCAAAAAATAATTCTTCAGTGACTGGGAGGAGAAGGACCTCCAAATGCAAATCAAAATGGGAGATGATGGGAGGTATATCACGGCCAACATCAGTACTATTACCTTTCAAAGGGAGTTTGGTTCTCCTCTCACAATAAAATATTTCATGCATGTTCTGGGTTTGAAGAAGACTTTGGTTTTAGTTGCCATGTTCTAGGACTATGGCTACGATGTGAAATTTAGCAAAGGAAATGCTTTCCTTCATCATATAGCCTCAAGACAAGTGAAGTGCATTGGGGTTCGGGTGAAGAACCTCTACAAATTAGATGTAGACTATTGTGTTTCTTTGAGCATAAAAGCTTAGAAAGTGCAGAGCCGAGACATTAGCGAGTTATAGCATAGAATATTACGTCACTTGCACCATGGAGCTTTGAAGATCATGCAACAAATTTCTACTGTACTTCTCAAGGGTACACTAGAGCAGAGAGACACATGCAAAGGGTGAACATTAGGGAAGTACACCAAATATACCTTTCATGATAAGGACAGTCAAGCGCAAGTGATCCTTGAAAGAGTTCACTCAAACATGTGTGGACCATGCTGGACAGCCTCCATGGCCAAGCATAGGTATTATGTAATATTTGTAGATGATTATTTTTGTAAGTGTTGGATTTTCTTCATGTAGAAGAAATATCAGACATTCGCTAAATTTTGTGAATTTAAAGCACTTGTTGAGAAAGAAATTGGTAGGAAAGTTAAAGCTCTCATGAGAAATAATAGTGGATAATATGTGTCGAATGAATTCAAGAAATTTTGTGCATCATAAGGCATTCGATGAGAGCTAATATCACCCCATAACCCATAGTAGAATGGGGTAGCTGAAAGAAAGACAAAAGTATTGTGGGAGCTGCATGGGTGATGTTACATGATCAGGGCCTACCGTTGCACTTGTGGGTTGAAGCATACAACACAGTTGTATATGTGCAGAACAGGAGTTCTCATCGGATTCTCGGATGATTAGACCAGAGGAATCTTTTTCAGGTAAGAAACCATAAGTGGAACACTTCAGGATCTTTGGTCATCAATCTATTTTCATGTTACCAAGGATGTGAGGAAAAAGGATAGAACCAACCGCTGGGTTAGGCATATTTTTGGGGTACACTGATACACCTCACAACTATTGGGTGTACCTACCATCTCATAGGATGATAGTGGTTCATAGAGATGTGAAATTCGATGAAGAGCAGGTCATGAGATGTTCCCTTGAGAGGGAGATTTAGTTGCATGGAGAAGAGAAGATTTTAGCTCTAATGGAAGAACCTTAGGATGATATGGAGTAGCCACATGTAGAGGAGCAGATAATGGAAGCACCCACTCATGCAGAGACTTCCATAGATGGAAGGAAGCGCACCAGAGAGACTGGCAGATTGATGCATGATGTTAGAGAGAATGTGGGAGCACCCACATCACAGTGTAGGCAGAGGAGGTCACAAGATTGGTACACTAGCTACATGGATTTGATGAGCGAGAGTGTAGAGATTGAGCCATTCTCATTCAAGGAAGCAGTGCAGTAGCAAATATGGGTTGATTCCATGGTAGAGGAGTATGATTCCATTATCAAAAACAGTGTTTTGGAGGTGGTCCCAAGACCAACATACAAGTTAGTGGTGTGTTCCAGATGGCTTTATAAGGTAGAGCAAGCAGCATATGGGAGTGTGGAGAAACACAAGGCCATATTTTTCGCCAGAGGGTTCTCTTAGGTGGAGGGAATTGATTACAAGGATACCTTTGCTCCAGTAGCAAGGTACTCTTCAATTAGATCTATTCTAACACTTTTAGCGCAAATGGGATGGAAGATACATCAGATGGATGTGAAGACAACATTCCTCAACGGTGTGATTGAGGAAGAGGTGTACATTGAGTAGCCAACAATATTTGAGACCTTCAACATAGAGTTGCATGTGTGCAGAATCAAGCGAGCACTGTATGGATTGAAACAAGCACCTCGTGCTTGGTACACCATGACTAACAACTATTTCACTAGGTTGGGCTTCACCCAAATTGAAGTAGATGTGAACCTTTACCATATTGTGATTGAAGGTAAAAAAAATTATTATAGTATTATATGTCGATGATTTAATTCTAACAGGTGATAAGAAGCTGGTAAAATATTGCAAATAGGATTTGTAGAAATTTTGAATAATTTAACACATATTCAACAGAGATTATCCTGATCATGTACTATTGCGGAAAACATACACAATACATAAGCTCCTCTACGTTGATCATCAATATAGCAGCATCAAAACAATAAAACATCAAGAGCATTCACACATTAACACAGTATGTATCCCGGGGAAAGCATCTCGCTAAAAACCCCAACTATCTGTATATTAATGATTGAGTCATGTAACATTACAAAGTACAATGCTTATCACAAGCAATCCAGTACCAGCTCCACTTGTTACACACAATACAGCTCAGATCTGAATCAATCACTGGCTCAAATCTCTTCCGCTGCTTGCCTGCCTCCGCTGCTCAATACCTGCACAAGAACCGGTGATAATTCCAAGGCAACCACGTCTTTCCTTGGCTAAATCACGTATTCACAAGCTACAATGTGGGCAAACTCATTGGCATACTCAATCCCCTGATTTGTGCAAGATCTGGTGCACAACTATAGTCACAACTGATAGCAATCTGATTCTCTAACACCTGTCCCTGCTGAACTGAACATGCACTGACATGCATCTGAGTTAACTGATGTATTCATTAGTTGTATTATGAGTTAATAACTTGTGAATTAATTAATAACTAATTCACCCAACTCATCTCTAGTCTATTCGCCAGTTAGACTAAATACAACCAGTTTAACAAAGCTAAACTGAACACAACTCCATCAACTGCACCTCCAGTCCACTAAACTCAACTCACTTGAGTTCTAACTGAAGTCATGCATGCAAAAATTCAACTAACCCATAAGAACCACGTATTTCCTTCATGCAATTGCATGTGCCACATCCGTAGCTCGAACTGAAGTGCTCCAAGAGAATAAGACAAAGTTTATAGTCCAAATATTATTGTGAGATAATAATATTTGACTTTTCTATTTTTGACAGCCAGTCTAAAAATAGACTTGATCACTCACACTGTGATCACTCACACTTTCATCAAAAATAGAAGTCCATCTATTTTTCTAACTTGATCAATCATCCATAAACAGCAAACTGCAATCCATAGACATGATCCATATGTCTACAAATAGACAGTCTAAAAATAGACTTGCGCCAAAAATAGCCTGTGGGCCCACTTAGTGAAGGCGACTCCTTTCCACTAAGCTCCATCATCTTGTTGCATTCTCAACAAGAATTTCTTGTTGCACACTTTTCAACAGGATCTTGCAAGAGAATTCAAGATGAAGGAACTAGGGCTCATGCATTATTTTCTTGGTATGGAAGTATGGCAAGGATATGAGGAACTGTTTGTCTCTTAGGGAAAGTATGCTAACGAGATACTTAAGAAGTTCCACATGGAGTGCAGCAAACCCATGGAGACTCCTCTATGAGGGAATTAGAGGAAGGAAGATGCTACTTCAGGGGAAGTAGTGGAGGCTACTATTTACAAGTATCTTGTGGGTTCACTCATATATTTGGTGAACACACGACTGGACATATGTTTTGCAGTTAACCAGCTTAGTAAAGCAATGATTAAGACAACCAAACTCTATTAGAAGGAAACTAACCATGTGTTGAGCTACCTTAGAGGCACCACTCAATTTGGTCTTTGGTACAACATGACAAAGGGAGTGAAGATGCAAGGCTTCACAAATGTAGATTGGGCAAGGAGTCCATCCGAGATGAAGAGCACATTAGGAGGAATCTTCAGTATTGGGTCAATAACAATTTCTTGGTACAATAGGAAGCAGAGATCAGTTGCACTCAATTATGTAGAAGCAAAGTACATGGCTCCTAGTCAAGCAACTTGTGAGGCTATCTGGATGAGGACGATCCTTGTTAGGTTATTTGGTCGGCAGATGGATCCTACAATGATTTAATATGATAATCAGAGTTGTATCGAACTCTCTGAGAATCCAATTTTTCATAATTGATCCAAGCATATCGACATTCGGTATCACCATATACAAGATTGTGCGCAAAGAAGAATCATGTTGTTGGAGTACATTCCTACAAAAGAACAGGATGTAGATATTTTGACAAAGGCATTGTCAAGATGCAAATTCGAGTTTCATAGAAGCAAGATCGGGGTAATAGATAATCCCTTTCTTATTTAGAGGGAGCATTGAAAATGCAATAAGAAAATCCTAATTTAATTTTGTCCTTGAATTAAATTGGGATAAAACTGTAATTCCACATCTCATGACAACTTGTATTAGGTAAATAAGTTAATTTTCCTTAGTTGGCTCAGTCAATTCAAGTTGAGGGTCTAATTTGGGTCATGTAGAGTGCCTCCTATTTTATAGGAGCCTTGGTTAAGTTTATTTTGAGTTGTAATTAATTAATTCAATTTAACTAAGTTAAAGTCAGTTAAACTAGTTCCAATTGTTGGAGGAACTAGTGGGAGGTCTAGTAGCGTGGTGCTGCCTGCAATTATCAACCAGTAAACTGATGATTCACTCATAAATAACTCATGCATGTCATATATGAGTGTTACCCAGTTGAGATTGGATTTCGGGGATAGTGTACTATCAGTTATATAATCATCTGAATTGTACAGGTGGTGCATGCAGTCAGAGGAAGGCCTATGAGGATTGTGTAATTCCAATTGAAGAATTTCCCTAATTAGTAGTGAGTTAATTCCCAAGGAAACAATGCAAGGAAATAGGGACTTGGGCAAGGAAAAAGTTGGTTAAGTATTGGCATCGGCTTGTCTAGAAAGCTATGAGACAGATAGAGATAGTGCAGAGGTTGCTTAGGCTTGAGCAAAGCATTGTAATCTTCTCATATTTTCTGACTAATGCAATATACAGATAGTACAAGTTTTTAGCTATGACTTTCCTCAAGAAATCATTGTGTAATGTGTTGATCAAATTATTGCTCTTGTATGGTTCGTTATTTCGCAATCAATTAAATGTTTCCGCTTATGAGTAGAGTAGATTCAAGTCTATTGTTTTAACATATTACAATTAGCAGTTTGAATCTACAAGGAATTCCTACAATATCTACCTATTTTCATGGCGTGGGGCATATGGAAAGCCCGAAAAAAGATAATTTTTAAGGGCATGTCCATCAATTTATACACGATTCTCTCTCAGATACTTGGTTTTTTCTTAGAATATATTCCCCTATAGAAGCCCAACAAACATTGTAACATTTCCCCTTGCATATCTCATAGTCAAATGTTGTTGGTTTTCTTTATGGAGCTCATCAGGGTGGCTCCTGTGGTATAGGGGCTTACATTTAGCTCCAAGGAAACTTCTCTTATCACATTTGGCTACACATTAGGGAAGGATATAACACGAAAGTAGAAGTTATAGCTTGTTGGGAACTTTTACTCATTGCAACCTCCCTCAATATTGGCTCTATGTAGGTTTACTGAGATTCAAAGGTTGTCATTGACTATTTGAATGGGAGAAGCCACTTGCAAACTCTCAACGTTCAACGTTGGATGGATAATATTATGTTAAGGAACCACTTTTCTTTTCTATCCTTTGGGCATATTTTCAGGGAATATAATAGTCAAGTAGATGCCCTCTCAAAAATAGGTCTCTTTGTAGAGGAAGGACTCATCCATTTTGAAAGGTGATAGGGCTTGAATATTATGAATAGGGGAAGATGTAACTGCCCTTCAGGACACTAGATACCTTTTCTTTATAATAGTTTCATTATATTTTCTACAGTTTTGGTCTCTTTCTAATTCATGAGAGATGCCACCGGCGATCCTCTCTGTTAACTGTGGGGAAGGGATTTTATATGTCACATAAAAAGCTCCTCTATTCTAAGTTGGAAGTTTGTCTATTTTGTTCACAGGTCTAGTAAATCTGGTCAGTCTTTGTCCTTTTCTATTTTAACGTGTTTTTGGCAAATTTAAGCTCACCCCAGTTTCATTTTGGGGCTTATGTATGTGATTGTACACCTTTTTAACATAATGAATAAATTGATTTTTCCGTTTCAAAACAAAAACAAAAACAAAAAACAAAAAGAAAACAAAACAAAACAAAACAAAAAAACAAAACAAAAACAAAACAAAACAAAAAACAAAAAACAAAAAACAAAAATAAAACAAAAACAAAACAAAACAAAACAAACAAAACAAAACAAAAAAACCAAAAAAACAAAAAAACAAAAAATAAAACAAAAACAAAAACAAAAAACAAAAAAACATATTAATTGATTCAACAAATGCTACAGATGAACTTTTTCAACAGGGGCAATAGGGGAAATAAGATTGGTAGAGGAAGAAGGAAAAACGTAGCGTAATACTCCCATCTATCTCACTTATTTTGACAAGATTCAAGATGCTCTTGTGACAATTATCAAAACTTATCCATCAACACCACTTATCTATGAAAACCCTTTCACAAAGAGGAGAGAATCTTTCAAGAAATATACTAAAGAAATTTAAAAGTGGTGCGAACTTCCCTTCATTAAGTTCTCCATACTAATACAAAATCTTATCCTTAAAAAAATCCAAAGAAAATACTAGTATCTTCATCTTAACATCTCCATGCTTAATGCTGAGTTCTGAAATGACATCAATGAAAAATGAAATGTGTGAAATGGGTGAAATGGGTGAATCACTAATTCCATGGAATATTGGAAATTTATCTCTACTAATTAATAATTATTTGGATACCCTTGGATTCCTAAAAAATCCTAAGGACCAATTAAATTGTTTAAAAACCATTCAACTTCAATTTCTTCAAGATTTGGACTATCAATTTCTTCAAGAAAACTTCCTAAGTGAGATTTTCCAAGCTCATCAATCTTGTCTTCATCCTTATCAACATCATAAATGGGATCACCTTCAAAGTAGAAACAATTTTATTTTATCAACAAAGCCACTAACAACAAAATCATCAAGGTCTTCATGACATGAGGGAGATTCCATTAATTCCTTTTCAAATTTTACCTTTTCAAAATTCTTAAAGGATCAGTCAAAAAGCTTAAGACTTCAACAAGGGGAATCATTCATCAAGTCCTCAATTTCATGTAAATAAGGGAAAATGTTTTCATAATTTTCACCATAAGGCATGTCTTTATACCTTCATATGCCCTTAACTCTTTTTCATTTTTATATACTTGATGTTCCTTGTTACACTGAAATTTGTCACCCATGACTATCTGCAGTTAATATGGCTCAATCAATAGTCATATTATCCTCCTTGTCAAGCCTTATACCTCTGCTCTTCATGTCAAACTTCAAAAAAGAGAGAAAGTCGCTAAAAAACATGTTTATCTCTGGGTACGCAGGTTCTCTCTACCTTGCCTGCGTGTACGCATCCCAAACTCATTGTACCTGCGTACTTGTACGCTTTGTAAGTCAAGGGATGGGTGCGTAGCCCTGTAAAGGTCAAAAGGCGCGAGTTTCATCTTAAAAAAGTTACTTGTGATCACTTCTAGAGCCTTCTAGAAGAGTGTTTGACGTGTATTGAGCGCCTCCAGATGGTTCATGCATCCCTATGATAGAGGAACTTATCCCATCAAGAGAGGAGCTACCCCATCCAAAAGAGGGAGTATCCCATTGAGGTTGGAACTGAATAACTTCCTCTAGAACACTATAAATACAGGCATTGGGCCAAGGGAGGGGAGGTTGAAAGCTGAACATTCCAAAGGGTAGATGCTGCTGGAATTAGGACTTCCATTGTAAGCTTGTGAGGAGAGATTACCATCCTTTCTTGTTTCATTTGGAAGTGGCTGAGCTTGTCAAAGTAGAGGAAAACTCTTGCTGGACCCTGGGAGGAACTTGCACAACACCAAGGCTCAGGTTGTAATGGTTTCTTTTTTGTTTTCTTAATACAAATAAGTCCATTCTTCTCAATGATTTGTTGTTAATGAATTGTTTCATATACTCCTTGGTCTATATGTATGAATATGCTTTGTTTTATGAAATATTCAGGTGTTATGTAATCGTTTGCTTTGTTAGTGTATGCAGGTCTTAAAGTGAAGGAGGAGCTCATCTGGATCAGCAAGGCTGGACTGCTACAACAAGCGTTGGACCTAAGGTAAGATCGGAAAACACTTGGTTTTCTCATAGAATAATGTATGTTTAGAGAAGGATTGCTCTTGTTTGGTTTGTTTGTCACTAGAGAGTCTTAGACTCCTAGGGAGGTTAGGTTTGTCCGCAAAAATAACTCTTTCCGAATGACAAATTGGCGACTCCACTGGGGAATCCATTGATGTGATTGATTTTTCCTTTGAGTATTACCTTGATCTGAAAAGAGTCTTGTTTCTTTTGTTTTTTGGTTGCTTGACTGTGTTTTTTGGTGGCTTAGATTAGAGTCGAGTTAGAACTTAGGTTTTCTTTATTTTACAGTAGTACGCACCCTCTGAGTTAGACACAGTGCGTACTTGTACGCATTGTATCTGTGTACACAGAGAGTGCACGCACCTGGTTAAACAGGCTGCCTACGTACCCTGTTAAAATTGAGAAATTTTTCCCTTTTCCCTTTTGAATTTTGTTTTTCTTAGTCTTTACTGCCCATATCCATTGGTTGACTGTCAAAAATCTTCACCTGCACTTGTTCCATTAGTGTCGAAAGTTTTAGTGAAATTCATTGAGATTTTAAGCCTTAGGTTTTCGATTTTTATTGGTCCTGTAGTGACTTTGGGTTTAGAAGTTGCAAAGCCTTAGATATCTCTGGTTTCGTCAGTCTTCTTAGGAGTCAGACCAGTCGTAAAGTCTACCCGAGTGAGCGGCCTACCT
>APFE030447171.1:96206-107533 GCA_000404065.3 Pinus taeda
GTTTAGAGAAGGATTGCTCTTAATTGTCTTGTTTGTCACTAGAGAGTCTTAGACTCCTAGGGAGGTTAGTTTTGTCCGCAAAAATAACTCTTTCATAATTTTCACCATAAGGCATGTCTTTATACCTTCATATGCCCTTAACTCTTTTTCATTTTTATATACTTGATGTTCCTTTTTATTAATGTATTACCCATGTAGTGAATCTTCTTCAATATCCTCACTAAATGATTGGTCTCAATTCTCATATCCTTGATTTTCAATAGGATTGTCAAGTGATTCTTCATCTTGAGTTGTATCCATAGCTTATTTTTTCTCAGTTAAGTTCAAAACAGCATTGTTTTCTTCTATCTTCTTGCTTATTTCAACATCCAACTCTTATGAAGGATTCCTTTGAAATTCAGAAGATAGATTTATTTGTTCTTTTCTCTCATGGAAAACATCAATCCAATAATCTATGTGTTCTTCATTAAGCCATACTAAGGGATTCCAAACATGATGCTCCACATTTATATGGCATAATGGAATCACAATAAACCTTATTACATCCAATTCTTCAAATTTATCAATGTATTATTCATCAACATCGTGGGAGGATACTTCATCTAAATTCAGTTTATAATTTGTATTTCCAAGTATAATAGACAAACAAAATGTTTCTATAATTTTATGACTCTTAATGGTTTCATTTCCAAAGGAGGACCCTAACACTTGAAAAAGAATTCAATAAAATTCTCACAAGATGATAGTGACCTAGGACTAATGCCATTTCTAACCCAAGGCTTTTTCCTTTCATCCAAGGAAACAAAAAATAACATGCTAACAATGTCTTAATGTGTTACTCCAAGTTTCAAACATATTCCAAAAATGATGATATGTATTGTGTAGAATGAAAGGGTTCACTATCAAATTTTGGATTTCTTTCCAAATTAAAGGTATAGGACTTGGATATACAACAAATTTCGAAAATCAAAGCAAGGAAAGGGTTCATGAAAATCCCATGGTGCCCTTTCAATTAAAACCTAAAGCTGAGGTTCTAAGGTGAATAATTAAATTCCGACAAATAATATTTATTTCACAATACAAGTAATCAAATCTTTAAGTCTCTAAGGGAATTGGAATTATTCTGTTAAATGGAGTCTCTAGTTGATGTAACTTATGAAAACATTCAAATATTACCCATCAAAGTTTGTTGTTGAATCCAAACTTCAGATAAACAAGCAATTGACTTTATCCCCGAAAACAATGCCAAATTGTTATCTCTCTAACTATACCCTAGGAGGAAAATTCCTAACCTCAATAGAGAGCCTAGAGGTACAAAAGGAAATCTACCCATTGTCACCTTAATAGATTTTCCCCACACTTTAAACTAAGGAAACTAAGCTACCTTAACCTATTTGGAAATTCTTATTACCTATCTAGCCCAATTAACTATAACAATGGAGATTTATTTGGACTAAATTGACTAAGACAACTAGAAATATTATCAACTGGCTCTCAATGATGGAAATAAGTTAATATGTACAAGTGATTGCTAGATTTAACAAGCCATAGATATATCATTTAAACAATTTACTTGTTGTAAAGTGTGATTATGGATTGTTGAAAAAATAATAGAAAAAATATGGCATTGAGTGAATTAAACTATTCAACATTCATAAACTCCATATGTAATCATTAACAACTTTAAAATGATAAAATACTAGATGAAAATAAAATGGCACCAAAAAGTTTGACCCAAAGATTATGGCATGTGTTCCACTATGTCCATTAAATTATCATCACACGTTTAGTTTCCTAAATACTTGATTTTTATCGAACTTAAGTATACCAACAAGTGATATTAATATCCTAATTTTATATGAAATGCTTGACAATCCATTGTTGTAATACCTTTGATTTTATGACAGGTGAATGAATCAAGCACCTTAGTTTGTTACTGTCATATTTAGGACAACATTGATCTAAGATTATGAATTAATTTTAAACCACCATCATTGCAAAGATTGAGTGTGGTCTATTATGATGTGGGAAGAAGATTTATTATTCAAAAATGTACTCTAGAACTTTTTGAATGAAGAATAAACATTTAAAATCTTACAACACCTTGTACCAGCAACAAGTTATTACAACATTAATCATAGGAAAATCACATTTAAAGTGTAGGACTTCAAAATATGTGGACTAAGTTTTGTAACAATGCGACATCAAATGTTTAGAATGAATTCAAGATGTGTCTTATGTGCACATAATAACCATCAAGTCATATGATTAAATTCTTTGAATTAGAATGACAAAATTATGATGAGACTCTTCATAACAAAGTTGTAAAAACTAGGTCTTTGACCTAGATATCAAGTCATTCCATGTCATGGGACATCGATTTGTTTGATAATAGTTTTAAGAATGGCCATGTGCCCGAACGTTGAAAAGTAATGATCCACTTACCATGGAAACAAGAGAGAGTGTTCATGTTATAAAATTAATCCATGGGAAGATCATGGAAGAAAATCAAGTTCAAATCACCTCTTTGAATAATGTATTGGTTTATTAACTTGAAAGTGTTATTCCCATAATATAAAGTTAAACCATGAACACTTTAGATTTGTTTGCTCAATAGCGAGAGTTGTGTAATGAATTGATTTACCCCTTTAAAATCTTAAACATGTGGTAAGTGCTAAATGTTGCCAAGTGTTAAGTTTAGAACTAAGGCATTGATACAATTGCTAAGTAAAAGAATGAAAAATGAGATAGGAAACTTAGTGCCACCAAATAGTTATGTGTTTTCCAACATGAATGAAATGAGATAAACTCAATTAACAAGTGTAGGTTATTTACATTGGAGTTTATGCAAGAAAATAATTTGGATCCGTAAAACTAAGATGTAAGGAACAACATTTAAACCTAGAATTTCAGTTAGCTAAGCTAGCTTACTTATGCCAACTTAGGATAGATAAAACATGAAATAAGTAGTTAGAGTGACTCACATCTAAACTAAACAAGATCTAGCAATTACAAATAAACTCAGATCTAGCAATCTAACTAATTAATTAATCTTGAAAGGAGCTTTGATTACTTGTTAAATAAAAATTAAAAGAAAAAGGGGGAAATTAAAATTAAGATTAAATGAGATGGGCAGCATGAGTGTGAGGGTTGATAATTTTCCCCTAAAGAACAATCAAAGATCAATATTCTTGGGATCTAGGTACTACAACTAATAACTAGGCTGAATGTTTGGCTTTATGGAAAGGTTTGGAGCTTGCCATAAGTAAAGGTATAGGGAGAATAAAGGTCTTAGGGGATTCGATGATTGTCATAAGGCTAATCTCCAAATATATGTTCGAAAGTCCCCCTCCCCGACAATCTCGCTATTGTGAATAGGATAGCCTTGAAATTAGAGAATTTTGAGGATATTTCTCTCTTCCACATATTCAGACATCTAAACATGGAAGTTGAAAAACTTGCCAGTCATGGGGTAGCGCTTGGGAAAGGTATAATAGAACTAAATCAAGGCTAGAGAATTTTTCCCAACTTACATGAGTCACATCCACATGTTTTCTTCTGAATTGGCATATCATTTCGATCGCTCCTTGACCTACAAGAGAGGCATTGAACTCAGAGGTCTTGTTTATAGAGTTGTAGTGGTCCTTGTGTCCAACACACTTGGCACAGGTAATAAGTGCATTACAATGCATGGAGGTGGCGAGTACAACACCTTTGAAGTTAAGGTATTGTTGAACAGATAGATGGTTGGGATTTTGCATTCGTTTTAAATGGGAATTCACATGCAAATTCATCTCATTGATCTGAACTCACTTCTCCATGGTGTCAATATTTAATGCCTCACTTTTCTCTCCTAATCTAGTATTTAATTTCATGGCATACCTCATTCCATTTGCAAGTCCCCGTATCTGAGTCAGTCCAAAATTAATATTTCTCTTCGGGCGTCGCCTCTCCACGTATGATGAACAACTGTTATATATTCAACGGCTCTCTAGAAACTCCTCATCATTTTCTCCTACTATGTGGATTTTACAGTGGTTTCATAGTTTGAGTTTGGAAAGATTAAAAATGGCTGCCTCCGAAGGTCGTGCTCTTATGAACAAGCTAGAGCATTGGAAACAGGTTTTTGAAAATGTGTTCAAGGTTTTAATGGGAATGGTGGAAATTTAAACCACAAGGTTAGAGTTGATGGAAAGTGAGAAGGAAGCAAGGTTTCATCTATTGGATAAGTGATGTGAATGGTTGTAGTTGAGAATGGACAAAAAATTGCAAGTCTGGAGGTTGGATTTCTCATGTTGAAAATTCATGTTACTGGGAATGTCCTGACATTAGGCAAACTTGGATTGAAGTTGGACAATTGAGAATAAGGAATCGATGCCCAAACAGTTGAATCTAGTGTCAATGCAAATGGTGAAGGCTCGTCTCGTAGTAAAGAAGGAAATTTGGATCCTACAGTAGAATTTGGGCCCTTCAGGGTTTTTTATTTTTCATTTGTTTTTATGTATTGCAAATATGTACTCTTTTTGGGACAATTTTGTACAGTATATGGGAGATTCCAGTGTAAAATTGTAGTCCAGAAAGCCCGTAGAGGAAAGAAAATTTTGTTGTGGATATACTGGAATATTGAAGCATCTGAAATTACTGAAGCATGTAAATGGTTATGGCCATGCAACCAAATATTTTAATACAAAATCTACCCATTTTGTTTATAAAAAAAAATGAGTTTATTTGAGAAGAAGAGAAAACCAACATGGCCACCAAATATTTTAATACAAAATCTACCCATTTTGTTTAAAAAAAAAAAATTGAGTTTATTTGAGAAGAAGAGAAAACCAATCATTGTAATCGAGCATGGAGTCTAGGCCACTCATTGAGTAATTTTTGTTTTAACCTTTAATGCTAAATTCCCCACACATCTCTTGGATAATTCTTGGTGAGCTTCAAGCTAAGGAAACTTGGACTATGTAATATTTGCAAGGAGGCTAAATTAATAATAGATTCAACCTAAGTACTACAAACTTAAATAATTAAAGCATACATATAGGGTAAGAAGTTAAAACCCTAAGATAATCAACTTCAATAATAAGACTTATCCTTAAAAATTTAGAAATAAAAAAAAATACTCATACATCATACCTTATTTTCTTTGTTTGTTTTGCAATCACTTATTTCTTAATGTCTCTTGCATGTTAAACCCTTCTATAATTATCCTAAAACAATGAAATTAAGAGAATAGAAAAGAAACTACACCAAATAGTGAGAAAAATAGTATTTTATTCCATTTCCAACCAAGATAAATGAGGGGGAAACCCCTCCATATATAGATAAGGTGCCTCACATAATCATGAGTAACAAACCATGTGCTAATACAATACCATGTGCCAATATTATGTGCTCAAGAAAAATCATGAACTAAAACAAGAGACACTTTCAACACCATGGTTTAAAACCACTTAAAGCCAATAAAATAATACATCATGAAATAACCACCTCGACCAACTCAACTACGTTAATGGACTAGTCAAAGAGAAGAAGGGTGCTACACAAAATGCTTTAGCATCCCACATGTGTTGACATCAAATGGTAAAAATGTGTGATAATATTTTACATGACAATTTCAACAGTGCTATAACTTGGTCGATTTTTTCTTGATTTTCTACTATGATTGCATTTCAGATATTTTGCGGGCATTCTACATACAATGGCACTAATTTGGGAGAATGATAGGCATTATGTCAAAATGTAAGTTCATTTGAAGTTGGTTGTCCTCAAAATAGGTGATAAAATCACTCATAACTATCGTTACCCAATGTGTTGACATGTACCCCAATGCATGTACGTAGATATTGACTCAATGTTATGGATATTGAGGCATAGTGCATGAACCTCATTGTGGGGCAGACACCTATATTGATGCATCAAGCTTCAAACCAATTCAATATGCAATACACATTAATCTTATGAATTACTAGAGTTTACTATTGAGCCTCAACTTTGAAAGATTTACAAGGATTATTTGAGCCCGTCACCCTTTCATTTACTAATATTTTTCACCCATTCATCACGTATCTTCAATATATTCCCATTTCCATACCATAAACAACTTAATGACTATGTGACTATCAAATTGATCATTTCCCGTGTGTTGATGGCTACTTGAAGTGGATTTTGTAAATTCCTAATTGTTTTGAAAGAAAAAACATTCATGTTAGCCTGCAAGGAAATCCGGTAGCACCCTTACATGGAAATATGGTAGATTTTCCTACCCAAAAATTCGATAATGTCCTTCCACAAAAATCTGGTAACACCTTTGCACAATATTATGATACAATATTATGATAACACTTTCTTATTTGAGATACCTCTGCCACAAGTCAATGAGATTGAACATGTGGGTATTGTGGAGGATTATCTTGATATGGTTTTAAGTCATTCAAACTAATTGAATCTTATTCTATCCAAATGGAAAGTTCGGTCAAGTTTTGGTCAGCCCACTCCAAGGAAATAGGCAAAAATTGAACTCATTGGTTAATATACCCCAACTTGAATGCTCCACACCATTTCCTCTCTTCTGAAATCAAAACAATTTCCTTTTTTTTTAATTTCACTTAACAAGATGTAATAAAACTTATTATTAGTTAAATATTGAGATCCATGTATACATGGGAAAATTTGTATATGCATCAATTCCTTTTTTTTTTGTTTTTCAAATGCACTTTTAAATATGTAACTCATAGGCTTGTAGAGGTCATGGGAGGGTTATGTTGGTATAATTCTGAGTGAGATTAGTTGTTGAGGAAACAAGGAAGCACAATAGCCATTGTAATTTTTATCTTTGTATGTTGAAATAAAAACATTTTTGTTGTGTAATCCTCAACATCACACTATAAGTCTTTCCACAAGTGTGTTGGAAGAGGTAGGGTCCCTTCTCTTTGGTATACCTTGTGTTGTTTCATATAGATAGTTGTTTTATTTATTTGTTTGTTTCAAGTTCAGCTTGTTTCACTATTACCTTAATTTTCATTATAGTTTTGTTCTTTTATTTCTCTACAATTCTAAATTTCATTAAATAATGTGATAACGAAATTATGGTAGTGTGTTTGTTTATCCCCAAGGGATTGAATGTTGTTAACCCGAGGAATATTGAAGAGGCTATAAAAAGACTTAGGACCTAAAACTACAACCTAAAGACCCTCTAGGTTGAGTTTGATAGTATGATTCCTTTTCTAATCTTAGTTTTAGAAATCTGATGGGGCTACATAAATTAGTCTAGTAGGGGAGAAATTAAATGATGAAGCTTTAATGTTTTATTTGTCAATTGCACTAACACATAGCCATATCAATCCTTAAGAGAACAAAGCATATTTCCCCCTCAACTTTGGTTTATGGAAGTGACCTATAAGATGAGATAGTACATTAGATTAGGTACCTACCTTGACCCACATATATTTTCGAACGCCTCATAAGCTTACAAGAAGTTGGATTGACAATTTAATGGTCAAACCAACCCCTTCCATCTGCTAACCTACTATACAGGTAAATATATAGAAGGAGGGAAAGCAAATCAAACTCTGGAAATTTGAATCACATATGAATCTTGTAATGAGTAGTTCAAAGAGGCAAAAATCTATAGATTAGAATATTTTTAAATTTGAGGCCTCTCCACCTGACCCGATTGTGCTTGTAATAAAGGAAAGAAAGTTAAACAAGGAATCTGAAATAGTAACAAGATCATATTCTTTGTATCAAGAATTTGTATCTAGTTGGTTTAAAGGCAGAAAGATGGCAGAGGGACAAGGAGAGATGGATTTTACTAATGAAGGAGAGGTATAATTAAAAAAATGAAGGAAGGATACAAGAAAATGAGGAGGAAGAAGCAACTTAAAGCTTCCTAATTGTGAATGCTAATACTCTAGTCCAAATGAATGATATGGCCACATTTATATAGTAAGTTATTAGAAGATATCAATGCATTTCTTTTTTTATTTGACATATTTTTCCATATTTATGATTATTCTAAGGATGCACATAAGCGTAAATCGTTCCATACTACTCTTAAGGACTTAATCCTACATTAGTTAACGGGATGAGGAGGAAACACAATTCGAACTTGGGAAGAAATATGAAAAAAAAATCTTAAAAAGTATAAGGAATATTTCAATGTGTAGGTTTTAACCATATACAAATAATCATTGCAAATAGATTCTTAATAATAAAAAAAGAAAATTTATAATGGCAAACACACAAATTTACATAGAGATATTATCCTGGAAACCCTAACCCGAGAAAACCAAGTTTTTTCTTCAATATATTTTCTGTGCAATATTATAATACGATATACATTTGTGGCATATGAACCATTAATCAAACCATAGTTCCATAATTGAAACTAAAAAACCATGGGAAAAACAAGCATGTGCCATAAAAATGCTTTTAGCAAAACGATGGGCCAAGGGGGTATGGCCCCATGCAAGGGAGCCATACTCCCTTGGGAACCCCCTTTATTTTTGGTGCATAGAGATCATGCAAATAATATAACAGATACTCAACATTCTCCCACTTGTTGTTTTATGTGCATACAAGGGGCCATATGAGCACACAATCAACAATTCAAGGCAGTGGTGTACATTTTTTCTCTACACCAAGTGAACTTTTCAGTGCTCGCGGATTTTTTTAATGCATCTACAACATTCTTCAAAGTGTCCACCTTTTCCAGCAACACTTTCTTGTCTTCAATCATTTCCCTCACAAACTGATATTGGATATCATTATGCTTTGTCTTTGAATGATAAGTAGGGTTCTTTTCCAAGAAAATTTCACTTTTTGTATTAAAATATATCCCTGGGGTTTGTTGTACCAACCCAACACCTGAACACAATCACCATAAACAAATTGATCCCTTACTTGGATGAGTGGATACCATGTATTCAACTTCTATAATTAATAGTGTTGTCACTATAGACTATTTGTTTCTCATCCAACTAATAGAATCCATATCTCCAACCTAGTTTTGCATCAACAGGTCCATGTATGTCCAACACTTTGTCTAGTCTTGGTCTTCCTTGGTAGGCACAATCCATAATCAGTAGTGCCACATGAATACTTTAAAACCCTCTTTACTATTGTCCAATGCTCCTTCCCTAGTTTTGAGATATACTTGATCCATATTCCCACTACATGTGCAATGTCTAGTCTTGTACAAACCATTATGTACATCAAAATTTCATTCACATTGGCATATGGACCATGGGACATGTACACTTCCTCTTCCTGTGTCTTGCAACATTGATTTACAAATAAATTTACACCTACATGAATAGGGACCTTCATCGATTTACATTTTTGCATATTAAACCTTTGTAATATTGTCTCAATATACTTCCTCTTATTTAACCAAAGTTTCCTCTTTGCCCAATCTCTTTTAATTTCCGTGCCCAAAACGAAATGTGCAACACCAAGATCCTTCATGTTAAGTTTAAAACACAATTGTGTTTTCAGTTCCTCGATGATTTTCCTGTCATTTCTAATTAACAACATATCACCCACATACAAGACCAAATAAATAAGGTGATCACCAACTAATTTAAAATACACACAGTGATCTGCATTACTTCTTGTGAAGCCAAGTCCCTATATACATACATATATGTATGTATAGTTGTGAGGTTAAAAGTATGTTGTGGGTCTAAATGATGAGTAGAAATCGAATTATTGCAAGCAGTAGGAATCCACCATTGATCACAGGATGGATCAATGGTGATCCATTGACAAATTACAAGAAAACATTGAAGATAGCCTTTTGGTTTTCATCCCTTTTGGCCTGAAAATTTTGAAACAAGTAACGATTATGTTGGAAAGTCGAATTCCCACACCTATTCTCTAATGTATCGATGCTTTTAGAGGCCAAAACCCTAAACCAAATTATTCAGGCCTCATTCGAAGCAATAAAAATAAATCGGGTGAAAAATGAGTGAGTTCAAGCTTGCACAAATTTTGGGCCAATATCTGAACTAAGTTAGAGCAAGAACTAGTTGGTGCAACCACAAAGAAAGGAAAAGAATAGGACAAGCCTGAATTCCCGACCTCTGACTGCAGGGTGGGACTTACGTAGTAGGGCCTTTGGCATATCATACCGATGAATAACAACTGGGCCAAGGAAAATCATTGGGTCTTCATTGTGTGACCAACACTCGATAAGAAAAGATTTAAAAGCAATGATACTTATGAAAGAAAATGAAGTTCCTATGAACTTCATGAAAGGCTGACTTGAAGATTCCATCATAATTGCCAAGGTGCAAATATAAGATAGATAATCACGACTGATTATTTTGTGGGCCCATAACCTACGTGTCGAGGATCAAGAACATTAAAAAACTTGAAACAAAGGACCCACGAGAATTATTTTTATCACCATCCATCCCTTTTCTAGGATTAGCCATTTTAGAGGATATCCTAGGAGGGGCTTGAAATTCTACTCTGTCTAACACTTGAGGATCACCATAGACATTCTTTGACTAGTGAAACAACCTATGACTGCTTCCATCTCCATCCCCATGATTTGATTATGTTTTATATCCTTGCCCAAAACTAGGGATGGCTCCTCAGCCTTGTGCTAAATGAATTTTTACTGAGACTTAGGATTTTTGGCAATAGGTGGAGCTGGGGATACTGGAGACATAGGGTTTTAACCACACCCACTTAACATTTTTAGAGAAAGAAAATTGTTGAGGAAATCAAAAGGAAGATAGGGAGATTTTCGACTTAGGAAAAGATCCGGTGAGGACTGAGGACAATGCAAAAATTTTAGCGAAGAGATGGGAGAGAGAGGCTCCATAGGGGGGCATTCTCTGTTTGGGGATTAATGTGGGATAAAATTGATATATCTTAATGATTTATGATGGGGAGAGACTGCACATGTCATAATTTCAGGAGGCATTCTTACAGGAGAATGCTAGACAATTTGTCCTGTCTTCATTGTAGCAGTCATATCAACTGAACTAGGAAGTGCAATCACCTCCCTCAGAGCCAGTTCCTTTTACAATTTTGGATTTATGAATGACTTAGGAGTGCACTAGATTTAGAGGCCTTCTGACAGGTCCTTGGAGTAATAAATCGTGTCATTGTACATTCAGCTATTAGTTATGTGCGATATGAAGGAAATAGTGTCATGTTAGGGCCCTTGTCCCTACTAAAAAAAGAACTCAAGGTGCCATTACCATACTAAACCCTCACTTAGATTCCCTAAAGATTTGTATAAATACAAGGAGCATTACCATGAAGTTAAAGAAACTGTCGTGTTTTGATTCCTCTAAAGCATTTTGGCTATG
>APFE030447171.1:111351-124204 GCA_000404065.3 Pinus taeda
CCATCCAAGGGTATCCCAAAACAACATCCATGTTATCCATATCTGAAGCATAAAAATCACCATGCAACACATACTTATCCATAGAAAGCTTAAAATCCTTATAAATCTGAACATCCTCATCATCCACTTGTGTGTTTTCAATGTGTTTGGCTGGAACTTGCAATTTTTTTGCCAAATTAACATTCATAAAATTATGCTTGCAACTAAGATTTATAGACACAACGATCTTCTCCTTCTGAATCAACCCATGAACCTGCAATAAGGATATACCAGTAGGAAATAATTCCACATGTTTCCCCTTATCTTGTTTTCTAGCCCAAGACCATTTTTCCATAAGGAGTTTTTTCATTTCTTCATTCGAGAATTTGGCCAAGTTAATGATGCCCAGTGATTTCCACCATATGGCAGCCTCTTCTTTCAAAAAAAGTGGTACCATATAATTCCATCCCTCCCCAAATATTTTCTTTAGATTTTGTATGAATTCTTCAATAGTAGGGCTATCATCTTTTCCAGTAAACTTTTCCATGAATAGGGTTTGAGAAAAAATTCGCTTACTTGGCGAAAATTTGAAAGGGCCACAATTCCGTCAGTATTGCTCAGAATCCCTATTATGACCTATTTTTTGAAATGGAACAACCATTCTGCATCTTCCCATGTGATAGAAATTCTGATCCATACACTAGAATTTCAAATCTGTGGTGCCACTCTCTCGCCGTCACCAAAATTTCTGCAAAAAAGAGTTGAGTTTAAATCAGCGATATCTCCCTCATCCGGGTTCCGATTCAACTGAATTTTTTTTTGAAATTGGGTATTTTTTCACAAAGAATACAGATCTACAATTATATTTTGCAGATATTCCATCAGGACGTCCAGATCTGCACCGCAAACTCGCTGCCCTAAAAAATTATCTACAACCCCACTGATTTTTAAATCAGCGATATCTCCTTCATCTAGACTCCAATTCAGCCGATTTTTTTTAAAATCGGGTATTTTTTCACATAGAATCCATATCTGCAATTAGATTTTGCATATATTTCACCAAAACATACAGATATGATCTATAAACTCAACGCCCCCGAAATCCTGCAAAAAGTAAAAAAAATTCTCCACTTTTTTGCCCAAGAAAGTGCTCTGATACCACTTGTTATAGATATAACCCAGAAAAATATATAGATCTAATAAGAAAATATAGGATAATGCAAATAAACCCAGAAATAATATGAAATGATTCTTTATTGATCAAACCCTTAAGGTAGGGCAACACCATACATTCACTCCTTAAGGAAGGAGAACACGCCATAAGCCATATGCCTGTTCATACAATATTCCTTGACAATATTTCTTGACATTGGAGTCTCTAGCCTCTATATAGGCCTCATACGTATAATACCATGGATCATTACCATGGTTCCCTCATACCATCGACTAATACCATGGGCCCATTACATTACTACTAACTACTTGTGGTCCCTTACATGATATGGGTTAACCACCTTATTTATTATTATGGCCCATCCCATTATTACATTATTACCTTGGGTACCTCCCTTGGTACCCCATATTATCCCCCCTAGGTATAAAACAACCGTAAGATCTTATAGGATATTAGAAACACGTTGGGCAAATTAAAAAATATGGACCTTGAAATAATATATGAAGTTTTGTTTACATATGCCAAAATTTGTGTGGAGATAGACCTTAGCAAATGTCTTCATGACTACATTATACTAAAGCATAAAATATTTCAGTGGTCTCAAATATTATCTTACTAGAACATGACATTCAGATTTTGAATATGTTTACAAACATGACATTTGCGGAACACATGTCCACAAACTAAAAAGAACCTAAAAAGGAAAAAGAGGCAATCCCATAGGCCAAAAGGATAGTAGGTTTCAAATACCTACCTCTAGAAGAAGAAGAAGAAGAAGATACCATGGAGAGACATCCAATTCAATATGAAGAGGACGCATGGACCCAACATGGTAACCAAGCATATGGGGATGTTGCGGCACAACACGATATCATAACCCATATTCAGAAAAGAAACAAATTTGTTGTGATCCTAGCATTTGATGGGATGGGGGGCACAAAAAGAGCACATGTGTTTGAGAGTTTTGACTCATAAAAAGGAACCTCACCAAAGGAAACATGAAGAGAAATGGCTATAGTTCTTGTATAAACAAATTCTGAAGGATCTAAAAAAGTGAGAAAAAAAAGGGGGAAAAAAGAGAAGTTAAGTGATTATTTTCACACTTAACTTCGATTATTTCTTATTATAAGGTTTTA
The DNA here is from genome assembly GCA_000404065.3 of Pinus taeda. Classification (NCBI taxonomy): domain Eukaryota; kingdom Viridiplantae; phylum Streptophyta; class Pinopsida; order Pinales; family Pinaceae; genus Pinus; species Pinus taeda. The sequence continues at coordinate 113,641 of APFE030447171.1, forward strand.
AGGTTTTTTCTTTTTAGCTAAATGTTGTGAGGTGTTATTTCTTAGAATGTTTACACTAAAATGTAATTTTTCTATTTATTTCATATTGAATAAAATTATGGGTGTCTTTTCTTTAGAATATATGTGTGTGTGTGTGTGTGTGTGAAAGTATATTTTGATATATCATATTATTTCTTTTATGTGACAAAATATTCTATCTTTTCTATTAAAACAATATACTTGATATGAGTTCATTATGTCAGTAGGGAGAATTAAATTTGGATGGAGAAGATAATAATCATTCTTCTCAATACTTGAGATAAACTCAATTGACAACATATCATATTAAGGGAAGTTTATATATTTGACTTTTTGGTACTTTTTACGATCATATTTCTTAAATTAATTTTGGTTGAAATATGGCAAAGATTTGTTACAATCTAAGTTATAGCTATGTAATATGCAAAATTTGAGTAATTTACGTAACCTAAGTTCTCCATGGATATTAAGAGAAGTGAATCCATTTATGTATTTAGAAACTCATCTCAAACAATGAAAGACCACAATATTGCCCTAAAAAATCAAAACATCCAATAGCTAAACCGCACCATCACATTATACTTGTTAATAAGTATCATTTATATATTTGAATTATTGAATAAATTCCTTTTGATTTTTTATCCATCCTATATTTTTCTCTTTGTATACTATGATAATGTTTATTGATATTTATATAAAAATAATCATTATTTTATAGTATTTTGTAATTTATTATTGGATAAATTGTTTTGTCATTATCATAAAATCTTTTTCCGCATTGAAAGAAGCAGAAGAGGAGAAGCAGAGGTTGCAGCTTGAATTAGAGCCACGGAAGAGGCCTTGGAAAAATTGAAGTGCAACGAAGGCTTAGGGAAGCAATCATCACCAGCTTTAGAATCAACAACTGAGGTAAACAATGTTGGTAATTCTTCAGTTACATTTTCACATGATGATGATGATTTGGGTGCTTTTGAAAAGCACACTACAGGCATTGGTTCAAGATTAATGAAGAAGATGGGTTATGAAGGCAAGGGCATAGGAGCTAATGGGAAAGACATTGTGAATCCCATCCAACTCGTGGAATTACCACGACACACATGATTGGGCTATGTCAGAAAGAAAGAGACAGGATCGTCTTCAAGCGACAAGTCTGAGACAATGAAGGGTGATGAGAGTACATCACAATCCTCCAGTGATCATGTTTGTAGGTCATTTCCAAATGGATGTGAGAATTCCAAAGAGAAAGCTAAAGCAAGGTATAAAAAGTCTTAATATTTTAAAGTTCATTTTGATTACAAGCAAATTTATAATAGTGAATAGAACTTATGGCATAGAAAACCATGTTGTCTTGTGTGGCTTGTATAACCATGTTGTTGCCAAGTGTTGGAAAAGCTTGGCAACAAAAAAGAAGACAAGACATGAAAATCCTTCTCCACATCAGGGAAGGAAGAAGATCAGGCAAGTCTGGAGGAAGAAGAATTTTTGTAGTTATTGTGACAAGGATGGACATCAAAGAGCCACATGTTGGGAGTTTCATCTAGAGCAACGACTGGAGGGCTGGAAAGAACTTGAAAAGGAACCTGTCAGTGAAGCAAATAAATGAGAAATGTGTCTATAGGAAGAGAGCCCATCAACTTGGTTCAGTAAGAAATGGGTAGAATTTTTAGGTAATTTAGTTTGGCCACATTTGTAAGTCATATGTTGCAAAATGATTGTTAAAGTGATGAAGTGTTTTCGATCACTTATGAAAGCAACATGATGATCTTTTCAAACTTTTGTTGGTAGTTGGGGTATTGGTTTCTAGTATAAGTCTAACGTAAACTTTACCAAAGAGTGTTATAAACTCTTGGAAAGTATGGGGTTTACTTGGGTCATCATAGGTCATGTAATTGAACATGTATTTTGCAATATGTACTGCAGGTTTGCATAGGATGCACGTGTTGGTTCATCAATTATTGTTCTGAAGTACAAAGGTGAAGGTGAAGGAAGTGTGGCCTGTTAGGGCACTTGTTCTGCATCTGAGGGAGTACAATAAATTCCAGATTGTGCTCATGATTTTGGAGGACCAAAAGCTCCTCAATAAGGAGGAATGATCCAGGTGGCTCTACGAAGGCTCAAAAATAAAATTCCTTGGGTTGCAACAAAACTAGGATTATATCAAAGATCTCGTCGTAAACTTTCTAATGGTACAAATGATGCCTCAATCCGAGTCTATATGAGAAAGTTATTGCAGTTTGAAATTTGTACCAAACAACAAAAAAGTCAAAGTCAAACTCCAACCAGAGGGTGCCACGTGGCACTCCCTAGGTTGCACATGGTAGTCCAGTTAGTAGACTAGGTGGACCATAGCATGTGACAAGTCGACACATGGCATGTAAGTAACAGAAGTGGCATATGATATCGACCAATGAGAGTCTGCCACATGGCCCAATCACATGGTGCCACATGGTACCTCGAATTAGGCCCAAGTGGCCTCGGCATGGTGCAACCTCCATTTTTGTCTTATTCTCATGGTTTGGAGAGTCATTACAATATGGAAATATGTATACCATATGTTAAATGGTTTGAAAACTATATTAAGACCAAAATTGGGCTTTAAAGCATATTAAAAACAAAATTGGGAGTCCATGGGTTTTGAACAAAAAAACTCTCTAACAACAAGTAACTTAATATGACTATACCAACCATTGTGCCCACCACACTTTGTCTTATTCACCCTCACACTTTGTTATAAAATGACATTCAAATGGTTCAAAGGAAATCATGGAGAATACAAGAGAAATGAGGGTGCAAGCAGGCCAATGAAGTCATGAATCTCAAGAAAATTCTAGGAATATTGTTAGAGCATATGTTAGGGAATATTTCAAAGAATATTCTCTATGAAGAATCTTTAAGATTCCTTGGGGGCAGAATTTTGAAGGTGTCAGAAATATATCGAGTTTACAGTCATTTGAACTGGTTTTTCGCCAGGAGTCTAATGGCGCAATCCATTTCTTTATCTGAGTAGCATATTTTTTGCTATTGTCTAGAATAGAATATTGTAAGGAATCCAAAAGATTCCCCGTGAGCCCAGATTTGACCAAGTTAGAAAGGGTTCGATTTTACAATCAAATTTCACGATTTTTCATCAGGTTTTCAACCATGTAGTTTGTTTCTTCAGCAGAGGTGTGCATTTTCAGGCCATCCCCAGAAGTGGAGGTATAAGAAGCACTGATGTCACGTCCTCTTTTGATTTTTTCCGAGATGATGATTTGATGTTGAGATCCTTATTTGCCATTTTGTTGGAGGATCCTTGTATGCCACTTCATGTGAGAGTTTGATATTTTGTCATGTTGAAGGAAAGCTTATATGAGTGAGAGTTCTTGTAGGAGAACGTCTCGTGGAGAGACATGCCACTCTAATTAAGGGAGTTCTTCCTTATATTGACAAAGAATACATCATGTACTCATCATCATCATCTTGCAGCATTTAATGAAGCGGTCTCGCCACTATTGACACGAGACCCAGAGATGTAACCCACACTAGGTGAACTCCATTATCAACTTGTGTGTGTTTCTTGATTTGATGGTTGCCTTTATGTTTTTTCTTCTTTAAAGTATGCGCATGTGGTTTTTCATACTCTTTCACATGCAATTCTACTAACATCACAAAAGTAAAATATCTTGGTTAATTCTGGTAGCTGAGAGAATTCGGATCACCAACTAGGATTTCCCATTAACTCGCCATATTGCTCTCTTTGCGAGCACCAATTCGTCCAGGACCCATAGACCAATCTAGGGCATAAACAAAACAAGACCATCGCAACACCATTATCTAGCATAGACATGCACGCTTTAGGAAAAAGTAGAAAGGAAGTCCCAAAGATTACGAGTAGTTTGTTGTGCACATGCATCTCCATGTCATAATACCCCAAAATAAGTCTCACCTATTGTGGGTGAGGGACCATATTATACCATAAAAGTCGTGGAGGGAAAGCTCTACAATGAGAGTTGGAATGAATGCTTGCCATGTTCATAAATTAAGAGTCTCGCTCCCCAACTTCCGACATACCCTTGATAGCCACCACGAACGGGGGTTTTTCTCTCTGTATATTATGATAATGTTCATTAATATTTACATTAAAAAAATCATTGTTTTAAATTGTTTTCTAATTCATTTTGTGATTCGGCAACTAATTTTTTCATTAGATATGTAGACTAGCCTTGATCTAGATTTGATTTGACTTTTTTTTCAAATCAAATTAAAAAATCTAAAAAACTCTCAATATCTTATTTACACTTTATATATATATATAAAGGAATGGTTAAGATTTTTCTATTAAAAAAAGAGACTGGTTTCTAGGCCATAACCCTTACATATTTCATCCAACTCCACAATGATTCTGCTTTCAGATGTCCAAAAAATTAAGAGCCTATGCTTATGGTATTTTTTACCCACAATTATGAAAAGGTGCCTATCGCACTCTCTATACAAGACTCCTAAAAGCAAAATGAACCTACATAACATCAGATAAACTTAAATATAATGTTTAACAGACGATTGATTATCCTACCGCTTCAAGCTCTCCTTTGGGCACAGATTCATCAAATCCAACTTACTACTCCAAACCTTGAAATTTCTTGCCTTTTTTCCTCGTTGAACCTTCAATGGATTCGGTTTTGCTAAAGCAATTTGTGCTCTACTGACATAATTTTCTTCCATATCAGCTAATTTACAACTCATAAATGCCAGTTCTATCCTGAATTCTCCTTAAAGCCTCTCAATTTTTCACTACATCAACTCAAATCTGGTGTTTATGAGCAACTAGAAAAAAATGGTGCCCTCCTGCTTCATTCCTTTGATTGAATGTGCACAGTAAACCTTCGATAGCTTCCAGGATCCTATTCAAAAGATTGATCGTATTAACCTACTCATTTTTGTGGGATGAAGAGCCTATATTCTCATGGAGAGGTTATGTAGTAGTGGGACTTGACATCCAAGTGGGAATGTTCTTCTTAGCACACAACTGTAGGAGCTTAAAATCGGGACATTGTTGGCTCGACACCCTCCTTCGCTTGTTGCCCTCCATATGATAGAATGTTGGTTACCCATCATTGTATAAATCTTGATGAGCCTTGAGCAAAGCATGGCATATCCTCCTTGGTCATTGTTCATCTGTGTTATAACATTTAATTGAAAAACTACTTTGTCCATTAAATATTGCATTGGTTACTTGTTGAGAATTTGCATTGATACAGAGAGGGGTTAATGCCAAGCAAAGACGAACTAAATGAGGTCTTAGCATCACTGTTCTTGACACTTTAAAATTCCACTTGCCAATGCAAATCAGAAGGAGCTATAGACACTTGTGCACATGTTGAGTGGGAAATGTATGCCATTTTTTATTTTGAATTGGATAGGGGTATTTTATTGTTGATTTTCAAAGCTAGTGATTTATTGTTTATCATCGGTCCGAATGCCTTTATTGATAGTCGGGATGTAGCCTTCACATTCCATAGATTTGTCTGCACATCTATCTTCTCATAATCAAATTCACTTAAACGACATTTAGTTCCTTTATTTAATGTTTCTTTACCATGTGGGTGGATCATGGCAATGGAGAAATCATTAATGGTCTATTGTTCAATTCTAAGGACCCTTGGTCCAATCTTGTCCCTTTATTAGCTAATACATCTGCTATAGGATCTAGGTGCCTTAGAACATGGAAGAATTGTTCGAATTCCTGAAGTTGAATAACAATCCTTTGCAATATGGGGGTGAGACTACTATTTTGTAATCCTTTGTTTTCCATACTCATCGGATTATAATCAATGAATCTCGAAAAGCCATAATTTCAAGATTTCCTTTGCAATTGTTGGTTCTAAGCCTTTCCATAGAGCTAGAAATTCAGCTTGGTTGTTGGTTGCAATGCCCAAACCCCAAGCATATTGGATCTCATCTTTTTCGTCGAAGCAAAGAACAACCCCTTCCGCTCCTGCCACCCCTTTTAAATAACAATATATTTTATTTATTTTTAAATGGTTTATGGACACTCAGTGGCCGCTACATCCACAGTGAAATCCAAGTAGATTAACCCAAAGGGATCTACCTGCCAATCAAACAAGTAGGGCCTAACCCTAAGGGTCGAGGAGATTTTGAACCCCTGACCTCCCAACTAGCAAGGTACTTAGCAACGGGAAACTCGACCAATTGAGCTAACCTTTGGACTTAAATAACATATATGTAAAAACTAAGAAACTTATATTAATTATTAAGTAAAATGTAAAAATATTTTATCTTAAATAAATATAGAACTAAAAAAAAATTAAAATAAAAGTATAAAAAATAAAAAAATATTCTATATAAATTTTTAAAAACAAACAATTTGATGTTGTACTTTTAATAAGTCTGCAATTATTTCATTTTAAATTAGTAAATCATATAATTAAATAGGAATTATTTTAATTTATAATTTTCTTATTTTTTAAATAAGTTAAAAAAAATTTGCAAAGCTTGGTAGACTACATCTTCATCATGTCAAACATTCTCACCCCGATCGGGTATATAGCACAAGATTTGAACCCAAAAATCTTTCGGTTCAGTGAGACTTTCATTTTCCACAGCCATTGCGATGGAGTTATCCCAAACAAGCTAAATAATATTCTATTTAGTATATAGCTTTTTTGTACATTAATTATAAATTTATAAAATATATATATAAATTTTCTAAATATTGATGTTTTAAAAATATTGTTAACATTGTGTAATAATACTTTATTTTTAAATACTTAAATGTGCCAATTAATTTAATTTATTAAACCAGTAAAGTTATTTAATGGTTTTGAATTTATAGTCTTAAAATGCTTTAATACTACATCCCATCATTATCTATTTAAAACTTTATAAACAACATTTCAAAACTTTAACCTAACTAGAAAACAAGGTGACTTTTAGTGTATTTATTAATCTCTTCATAATATTTCTCCCTTTCTATTTTTACACCAGCGTGTAGTTAATTGACGTTGATGAAAGTCAAGCACACTACTTTCAAAATTTCACCGGTCTCTAGTTTAGAAATTTGTCTCCAGATGGTATTTAATTTATTGTTTCCAAACACGTTTTTCAATTTAATATAAGGGAGATGTGTAAGGATTAAAAGTAATGTAAGAAAGATAGTATATCAATATTTTTTAAATGTAGGTTTAATATGTCGAATTTATATTTATTTACATGTTATGTCTATCCATTTTTATGTAAAGACTTGCTTAAAATATGGTAGAAAGTAATTGATGGTAAATATGTTATTCACTTGAATATGAATTATTAACAAGAATTTTATTTTTAGATTAAAAAATCACTACAAAAATATCTAAAAATCATGCATGAATATTGAAACCATATTTATAAATTATGGCATAAAACATGTGATGCAATTATCCACGTGACATTATATTATGTGATCGCCAATTTATTAAGTGGAAAATTCGCTTTTGTGTACAAAAATGAACTCCCTAGATCTAGTGGTCTAATCTAGAACAATAGAGGACAAAAATATATATGTTACTAAGAGAGAGATTAGAATAAGGAAAAGAGGCCTACATGGAATCCGTAGTAAGTCCTCCTCTCCTCTTTGATTGTAAGCTCCAACTCTAGCTCCACGTGTTATAAACAGACACTGCAGCAATGACTAAAACAAGCAAGAGAACTACAATATCCTCATAGCATAATCCAATGCATCTAATCAATGAGTCTACATGACATTAAAATACATAAGCATCAACATGACACAAGCATAGGAAAACAAAGTGATTTTTGTATTGATAATGAAGGAGAGAATTACAACCATATATAGAAGTTGACTTTGTAGATGTCTCCCCGATTGTCTTGTCCTTCCTTGCCACAAAGCAAACCTTCACATTCAACCCTAATGCATAAATGGATGGATTCCTTAAGCTCAAGGCAACAACATGAGGGCACTAATAATCTCCAAAAGCCAACCCACACTCCATGGGAGGCAATAAATTTATAAGCTAAACATGGTAGTTTAAGATTTACTAATCTAGGCTTGAGATCCACTTACAAGGGAGGATAAGCTCAAGGGATAAGAGATAAGATGGTCCATTGAAATATTTGAAAAATAGCTTTTTAATAATATTGAAAATAAATATTTATTTTTCAAAGTTAAGCATTATAGGCTGCATTGGTTAGTGCTAAACTAATAATGGGGCAAATGGATTGCTAGTGGCACAAGGAGTAATAATGATTTTGTAACCATATTTAAAATTAATTAATAAGCATATAAAAACATAATATTTCTCTTGATTCAGGCTTTTGTGATTTATATTGTTATGAGAAATTTCTTTATGTATAATCACATTTATAATTTCTAGTCTGCACGTTTTGAACCATCTGTCTTCAAGACTAAGATAAAGAGTCTAATTAAACAAAAAAATTAAAGTAAAAAAATTAACGGTAAAAATTCAAAATGAATAAAAAAATATTTTAATATAAATAAATGTCTTTCGGATTAATCACATCATTAGGATTTGGTCGACGTTTTGAACCAACTAATGTGGTTCATCCCCAAGACAAGGTGAAAAAATCAATCAATCTTCAGGGATAAATAGCATGGATGCATCACTGCCCATAGTTAGCCATTGAAAACTAGTTGTTAGTAAATTAGTTAATAAGGTAAATAAAATAACATTTTAAAATTGGTTGTCGAGAGTTATTTATTAAAATATTAATATTTAAATATTAAAAACAGTTGTCAGGAATACTTATATATATATATATATATATATATATATATGTCTTAAATTAGTTAAAAATACTACATGGGTTAGGAGTTATTTATTTTAAATAATATAATAAATTAATATAAATTTGTATGATACTTATAAATTTTTAATATAAATTTTAATATAACGTTTAAGAACTCTTCGATGGGGGTGAGATCAGTGCAGTATGTGTAGGTCGCCTCCCATGTGTGAAAACAAGTGGATACGATGGGAGGGATGGACCTCCCGATCCCTTCACATCTTTGCATGCACCGAGAACATCTTAATGTCAGTCATTTGTTTGAGCAATTATTCATTGTTTGTGTGTGGGGCTCGTGAAGTGTTAAGGTAACATGCGATGAATGCACTAGGCATTCGTCTCTGCATTCAGATATGGTGTTGGGAGTTGTGGTGGTTGCCGTGAAGGAGGAGGAAGCACTGGAGGTCGATGCTCATTGGAAACAGAGTGTGGTTGCTCGTTGTGGTAATATACAAGGGTAGTGGGCTCGTTTGGTCTTGTGGCTGGGAATCATGGTTATTGGTGGCGAAAGGAAAGACTGAGCGCAGAAGAAAAACTCCTCACAGTCTGGAGATAACCTGTTCTGCCTCGTTCTAGGGCAGTGGAGCTCGTCAGTAAGGAAACCCAGCTGCCGGAGGAGGAAGCCTAAGTGCCCGACTCTAACAGTGATTTCTGGTGTGACGAGGCCTAGTGGGTTCACCTATGGTTTCTGGCTATTGAATTTGGTAGGTGGTGGCCAATTTTACGCTCATCTCGGGACGGAAACAACTCCCCTATCCCTATGTGTCACTCCATCATTGGTGGTATTCTAGAAAGTGGAGGTGTCAGGATTATCTGGTGGGGTGGTCCTTCGTGGGTAGAAGGAGTCATCTTGGTGAATTCGTGTTATTCTGGGTGGTGCTGCTTGAATCTTCTGTCTGTGGGGAGCGTTCTTTTAGGTGGAAAGTCTAGTGTTTAGTGCCTGTTCAATGCATGCCTCCGCCGTGGGAATCTATGAAACCGTCGGACGAATGGGCTACTCTTCCTCCCTTGCTGCCTTTACCTCTAAAGGGGTGACAAACTAGGCTCTGGTCACAGTGACACCCTATCGGGGTGGAAAAATGGTTGGGTGTGTGTGCAAAGGCAATGTAGATATGAGAGGAGGCGGTAAAGGTGGCAAGCGGGGGGTGAGTAGAGGTGAAGGGTCACACAGTCGTGGGCAAACTCACAGGGGCAGCGACACTTGTGTGGCATGGCAAAGCGTGGGCTAACAACACCCGAGGCTCAGGAGGGGCTACGTCTCTAGCACTGCTTCCTGGAGAACTGTCGTGTTTTCATTACCAGTTTGATGGATAAGGTGGATGTTGCAGAACAAGTTCGACGTGAGGAACATGTGGTGTAGATGGCCTCTCTGGAGCACCTGCTTTACTTTCAAAGTCAACTTCAGGAAAGACTGGTTATGGTCTAGCGAGGGAAAAACCAACTCACGAAGAAAGTAAAAAAGCTAGAGACATGGATGGAGACTACGAAGGACACGTTCAGTGTGATTTACGCCCTACATCCATTACATCAGATGACTAGTATGATTTCTGGTGTTTTTACGTTTTAGCTGTGTTTTGGTGCCTCTGGCCCAACTGTTTATGGATGATGTTCTTAGCTACCTTTTTGTATTTTTGTCATCTAGTGAACTTTTTGGTCAACAAACCCAACTGGGGTGAGACCACTTGTTTTGGGATGTACTTCATGTACTCCTTTTTTCGACGTTACTAGAATATTGACTTACAAAAAA
>APFE030447171.1:140689-176056 GCA_000404065.3 Pinus taeda
TGCGAGATATCATAGGGAAGCTGATGCTTTATGTTTAGACACTTCCAATTCATGAATCGCTAACAAACCTAATTCACTTGTCAGTTCTGTCTGAAATCTAGACAAAGTATGAGTGATAGAATGAGGTACGGAATCATAAATTGATCTATTGCATAATTGTTTGATCCTGATCAAAAAAATATCCTCGGGAAAAAAGTAAAGGTTTTGTTCAAATGGGTTTTGAGACGGAGCATTAAGGAAATCATTTACTATTTCATAATAGTATTTGTTCGTAAGATCTATATCGTTCTTTCATACATGAAATATTTATTGAATTTCTTGTATGAAAAATGAATATTTTGATTTCCTGATTGGATATTGATCATGTTCCTTGATCGATCCATATTCAAATTGTTTTACATTTGAATGTATGTCGAGGATTAAGACACCCCGATTTCAAAACCCTTCAATGGATACACGCAAGAGAAACGGCTGATTCAGCGGCTTTATCTGTCCGATCTCCTTAGGTTCACTTATCACAGTACGAGTTAAAGGAATGTCTTTGTCGGCCCTTTATTTCCATATTATAAAGAACACGACGAGGGGAAATACCTTCTTGAATTTCCATTTTGATGATCTGAGTATCCTTCATAAGAAATTGTGGGAAAATACGGCGATTTATTTTGGGAAATCCCCAACTGAAAAGACATACAATTCCTTTTCTTTATCGAACTTATTGCGGCCACTACCCACATTGAAAAAAATTGTGCACCACAAATAAGAGCTAATGAACAGACCTACAATACCAATAAAAAACACATTACAATTCCTTGTGGAACAAAGAGTAATTTTGCTGAGATGACAATAGGGGTATCAGGTTCTCACCAAAATAACTCGAGATCCCGACTAGGAAAAATCATAGTGAACCCATAAAGAGGATACAACCCCAAAAGAAATTACTTCTTTTTTGAGACCCTGTTATAGGTTATATCCAGAGCCATTTGGATCAACGATTCATAAAAGAATGTATTCAATTCAATCCTATTGAAGTTGAGGGAATAACCAATTTTTTTATCCTTTAGTTCCCAAAACTCTATGAATATTATATAGATAGATAAATTTCAGTTTAAGTCAGCCAATTTTCTTCTTGGCCATTCTTACATCCATTTCAAATGGGTCCTTCCCTTAATTTATTCAATTTTAGAAACAACTTGGATCAGTGAGTATAAATATCTTTTTCCTGGAAATTATATATCTATACCGTATGAAAAAAGAAAACCGACCCACATTGAAATATTGACGCCATACCTATTTATTGACATATGTCGTATATTCCTCTGTATGTTATATGAATATAATACCATGATTCATGTATATATATAGATAGGAATATAATTTGTGGATATTTATACCTATTTTGTGTCTATAAGAGTTCTATTCTTATATCATCTAAAATAGAATAGAGTATCCCTATCTTGTTCTTGGCAATTGAAAGATCTAAACCATTTTATTAAATTTGATTTGATGGAGATCATAAAAATCTCGTCATTCTCGAAGAATACAGATGAGAAAAAACCATTGTAATTGCCGGGAAGTAATAAAGCCGACTAAAGGCAAAAATAGAGGGTAGGATAGGAGTAGGTTAGGGAGTAGTGTTAGGAATTATCATTAGATACGGAGTACCTTACTTAATCAATGAAATGTTTATCCATATTACAAGTAATTATTAAGGTCAAATAAGTGATGGACAAAAGCGGTCCCATTCGTCTCCTCGTCATGAATACATGTATGTAAGTGTTCGTTGTTCCTTTCCTCGTCTTTCCCGAAAATGATAAAAAGGCATTTCCAGTTGGGGTAATTTGATTTTTTAATAAGATCTCGATGACTTCAAAAATGAGTTCTATATTGGAATATAGAGATCCATTAGAACACTTACTATATAAGTAAATAGTGGAAGAACCAGAATCCTGACCAAAATTATCTGATTTCTAAAAGCGGAGAATTGGCTATATGGAATTGTTAGTATAGGCTCGAGGATCATAAATTGTTAATAAGTAGGGGGTGAAAAGCAATTCTCTTAAAGAAACAATTCTTTCCTTCGCCGTGATAAGAAACTATATCACTATCACTTCCGTTACAAGGAACTCGATTTGATCCTTTTTCCTTATAAGGAAAAAACTCAACGTTGCATGTTTTTTTTTATTTATTTTACAAGGAAGACGTAAAACGTAAAACCAAAATAGTTCATCAGAACACCTTATTAAGAGATTACGTGGAACGATCAGATCAAATAAAAAAATAAAATAAATGGAATAAGGGTTTGGACAATTATTACAGAATTAAAGGGAAAGAGTATATTGAAAAATAAATACCCATAAATGAAAAAAAAAAAAAAACGAGTTAGAAAGAATAAAATAAATAAAACAATAAAGAAAAAATAAAAACCAATAACAAACACAACTTCTAATAAAGAAAAATTAAAAGCCAAGAAAGAGCACAACTTTTAACAAAGAGATTAGAGATTAGAGATTAGGATAGAATATTATAGTATAAATTTTTTTACGGGAAATAGTAAGAGAGAATTATATATATATATATAAATATATAGTTGGCAAAAATATTTTCATTAATTCATCAAAATGATACAACATATAATTCTGAATTCCCTGATCTTTCGGCTTCACTTCAATCGAATTTGTTAGTGAGAGTAGTGCACAAGCAAAGAAGATAATGCCATTTTCACATGAACCCCATAGACAGAAAAGCCAGATAGCCCAAAACACTTGTAGAATTGAAAAACAACCAACAAACAACATATTTTAAGGGAGAGGATCCAATGCGTGAGCAGCACCTAGGGCTACAGGAGGGCCACAACCTTAATGAACATGAAATTTAGTATGAGTAAGATGCACCTCTATCTCGTCCAGTGGTTCACTGACACAACGTTGACTTTGACGAACATACACCAGACAGTCTAGAATGCCCCCCCTGATTGTATTAGATATCATTTATGTATGCAATAATATTGTTCCTATTTTCAAACCTTTGTTGATGGACAACCTCTAAAGTGGCCGAGATATCCTTAAGCTATTCAACTATAGAGGCTAGTGTGGGTGGCTACTCCATGCGACCCAGTCACTGGGCTCGAATGTGAGCGACTCCCCCCTCCATGTTTGCGCCCCCTGCCACATCTTCATTCATCACCTCTGCCCAGGTGGCCTGCTCCCAAGGCTGGCCATGAGGCCTTGCTGCTCGTCAAGCATGCCCGCGCCGATGCAAAATAACCACTAGATTGTTTAAAAAATAGGGAGGAGGTGTTAAAGAGAAAGAGACAAACAACTCACTCCCACAATTCTAGCTATTCTAGCCCTATTGAGGGAGCACAACCACACTATAGGTCTAATGCCCACTAGCACTTCCAACACACAAGATGTGATTCAACTTAACACCGTCACTAGAAGACGGGTCCTTTGCGGAGCCTCCAATACAGAAGGGCCACCCAATTCCGCCTCTCCAAAATCCCAGAACAAAGCTTTGCCACAAAATTTCATCCTCCCAAGAAAGGAATAGAGTCGAAGCAGTGAGACTACTTTCAAAACACATAAACAAGAAGGTAATTAGAGCAGATAAGAAGTGCCCAGCTTACTAGTTTTCTATCGAAGGCTCGGAGGCTTCGCCCAAGGCATAGCTATGCAACTTGAAACTGCACCGCAAAAGCTTCATTCAACATTCTAGAAACACACTGTGTGCACCCACAAATCCACTCCCCTAGATCTCACACCACCCTAATAGTCACTCGAGCAAGCCCAACACTATAAACATAACACCCACAACCAACATCCTTCGAAACAAAGCTACCCAAGCAAACATGCATGCACAGGTGAAGAGCTTGTGCACACTTAGCCTTGGTGAAACCACACTCCCTATCGTCCATGCCAAGAAACCAAAAAGTGATGAAACCTCTGAGTTGCCCTGAGATATAAACAAGCCTTCATTTTCTAGAGGCTTCGGTTTGGACGACACCACTTGGCTTGGCAACCTCCCCACCTTAATGCACACGTCATATGGCATTATTTTGCTCACTAGGAGCCATGCTCCTACACTCTGTTCACCTACCCCCATAGAGGTATATATATATGTAAATCAATAAATATATATATCAATATCTATAAATAGACTTTCATAAAGTTATACTTTTGAGATATATATAAACTCTCTATCATCATCATTACTATTAAATGTAGGTATTTCATAAAAATTAAAATTTTGCTATTAAATGTGGGTATTTCATAAAAATTAAATCAAAATTTTAATGACATAATTTTTTTTTTTTGTGAAATTTATATAATATCACCCTAAAATCTACTAAATAACCTGAAATATAAAATCTCCTTTTCATTCTAAAAACAAGTTTGCACTTGAAAATATAAACTGATTGGTAAATATAAGCTGATTTTATACCATGGATGACATGAAGATATTCTTACCAATAAAATAATTGCTAAGAGTTTGCTTGAACGAGATTTCAGTTTTGAACTCATGGACATTACCATAAGTGACCTGAAGGAGATTTCAGTTTTGGACCCCTGGACATTAACGAAGAAACTGGATTGACGACTCGAACGAAATTCAAAAACACGGCAGCTCACCTATACTGAAGGCCAAAACCAAGCAGAAAACAAATACCATCGATTAAAAATGCCTGCTCTGGTCTTAATCACTTCTCTTTCAAATCCACCCATCACTTCTCTTTCAAATCCACCCATCCCCAAATCCTTGACGGAGAATGCACATTATGTATCTCCTGCCCAGTTTTTCTTGAAAGTGGGTCTTAATTCCAAGTATGCCCGACTGCTTCGATTTTCACATGGGCAGTATGGAAGGATACCCGGATGCCCGAAGAACTCAATGGGCATCAAAACTTCCTCGGGCAATGGAGACACTGTAACGGATGAATGGATTCAGAAGCTTCCAGAAAATAAGAAAGCATTGTACTCTCATAGCTTGCCTTGCATTGAGGCATGGTTAAGGAGCTTAGGATTCTACCAGAGCAAAGAAGACCGTGCAGTTTGGCATATCGAGAAACCTGAATGGCATGCTCAGCTTTCTCTGGACATTACAGACCTCTATATCAGGTAAACGACTATCTGCTTCTTCTTTTCAATTCAATTTTAAGTTTCGCCTTGAAGGGCATTCAATTAAGTTGCATATATAGAATTCAAGGGCTACTTTCCGCTGCAATGTAGTCTAAAACATAATATATTGCTTTCTAATTTAGCCGCTGCCATAAATCAGTAAATCTGCCAAGATAGCTCGAGATTAAATTCAGATTAAAAACGTGGGTTTTCCTCACCTAATGACCTACCTCAAAGTTTCTGTGTTTCTTACTATAACTGTGATAATCTGAAAATAAAGAATGTGATTCTTTGGAAGATAAATAATGCAGGAAAAGCCCAAGCTGTTAGCTCAACTGGTTTTTACCAATGTTGTCGAGCATTTGGTTTGTTCTAAGCCAGCAGGTGCCCAATTCAAATACCTGGGTATAAATGCATCCCTTGGGTTTCCTGCTTAAGGTTTAAAAAAAAACACGAATTACATTAGAAATGAGCACAACTGCTTCTTATCACAAGAGAAGAACCTAGAATCTAGAACCAAACAGTACTACCTATTTTTATTTTCCAGTGTTGTTAAGAATTTGGTTTGTTCCAAGCCACCAGGTGCCTGGTTCAAATTCTTGGGTATAAATGCATCCACGTATATAGGGAAACATCCTTGGGTTTCCTATCTAAGGATTTTCTTGAAAACAAGAATTACATTAGAAATGGGCACAACTGCTTCTTATCACACGAAATAATCTAGAATCTAGAGCCAAACAGTACTACCTCTTTTTATTTTTCAGAAGATGTTAGCAACTTGTTTGCAATATAGCTTGGAATGTGACACAAGTGTTCATGATTAACCACTGGTTAGGTGGACAAGTGAGTTATATGTGTTGAAAATTGGATCGACTACCAATTAGCTACATGCCCCCTTCATGATGGAGACCCTTACTGGTTCAATATCAAGGCGTGGATTGCTATCTCCAATACTCTCTTGAAGTCACACTTGTTCTCAAGCAGGTGGATAAGTGAGTGTTGAAAATTGGATAGGCTACCAGTGAGCTACATGCCCCCTTCATGATGGGCAACCTTAGTGGTTCAATATTGAGGCGCAGATTGGTATCTCCAATACCCTCTTCAAGTCATACTTGGTATCAAGCTTTCTATTTACTGCCAATCAACCTCAACACCTGGATTTGTTACCATGTTGAAAATTGGATAGGCTAAAGATTGAACCCATGACTTGTGCCTCTGACTGTTGTGCTGTGCTATAACTGTGCTATTTGCCTCTTTCGTGACAAGCATCATTTACATTTTCGATATCAGGGTATCGATTGCTTTCTCGAACAATATGCTAGACATAAAATAGCTTGAACTTTGGGTAAGTATACCTTTGTGACTTGTCCTTCCTTCATGCATGCAAGAGAGTCTAAATACTAAGTAGTTCACTTGAGATCTATTATCGCGCAAATATATATTGACAAACCTACATGAAACTTTTAGACAGTCAACCTTGTTGCGATTGAAAGTCTCTCTGTTTGGACTGGTGTTTTCCAGTCTCTAGGGGTGTCCCTAGATGATGTATGCTATTATCCACTTAATATTCTTGTGTAAAACTTCAATTTAATTAGCATACAACAAAGCTTCACTTTTGACTTACCGATAAGCAACCAAAAGTGAAGTATTTCTTGAGAATGAAATTTATAATGGTTGAAATAAGATTTTTGAGAGTAATAGTAGCAACAGAATTGAAAGTTATGTGAGAAATGTGTTGAGAAATCTAGGGCAAACTTGAACAGGGTTTTTTTATTAATGATTTTTCTTTAACTTGACACTTTATTGTGATATTATCATTGTTATTATTATGTTCTGTTCATCATAAAGATAAATGCCAAAGAAGATCACAATGCAAACAATAGAGACACCAGAGGTAGGCTCCAAGCCAGGGCAAACCCCCTCAATAGGGGAAAACGCAAAGAACTTCTCTTCTTATAGAATCAATTCAGGGAGACTTCCTGTTGAAATTAGCGAGAAAAAGTGATTCCTTGATTTGTGACTTAATTCAAGGAGTCAAATTTGAGTTCCTTTTTGTGCATGGCTGAGTTCCTAAATTTAGGTGTTCCCCTAAAAAATTAGGAGTGCATGAGGCAGTTAACTGATGTGTTGAAATTGAAATTCGAATTCTTGATTTTCTAGTGTGAGTTAGTTTGGAAACTGAAAGAACAAGTGGAGTTAGCCTCCTAAATTTTAGGAGGAACTAGATACAAGTTGTGTTAATTGTTGTTAACTAGAAAAGCACCAGTTTGACTTTCCAAACATAGAACTCACTAATTTTAACCATTTGAATTGCCTTTAAAAGAAGGAACGAAGGCACAACTTTAATCATTGTTTTGGCGAGCACGAGTTGGTGAGACCAAACAATAGGAAGCACAAGGTTGTGCGTGTTGAGAAATCAATGCTAGTAGAATTTAGGGTTTGATTCATCTTTCTTGATAATTACTTGTGAATTATGTTGGCTTCTTTTACTTATTATTTAGTTGATCTTTCATCGAGTAATTACCAAATTATATGTGTGAAGATCACAAGAACAAGAGACACAAGATATAGGCACGCAGCCAGGGCAAAACCCCAATGAGGGAAAAACCCATTCAAAACTCTTCCTTCAGTAGATTCATAAGACAAGATGAGATAATCCAAGACTCTTTGTGTTAGTTTTGTAGCATCGGATGTGTTCTAGCCATAAAATTTGGTGGAGATGCTGGAATACATGAGATCTCCAAAACCCATAAATCGTTTCTGGAAATTCCGCCTAGAAGTGTCTCAATTAGATTATTAATCGATTTTTAAATATTTCCTAAGTCTAAACTTAGGGAATATGGTTAAACTTAGGTGAGAATCATCTAAAAACTCACACAGATCGATCCAAAAATGATTTGAGCCATTGATTAAGATTTAATCTTGGCCGTTAGAGTCCTAACAGGAAGATATAAGAAGGGATTGATGTGGTCATGGAGAATACACCCGTGCAAATACTCAATTGCCCAGGTAGTTCAATTTTCTCAGAGGCAGAAATTCGGTAGGGAAGATAGAGCGAGAGGATGAGTAGCAAGTGGCAGAGGGAGTAGCAACATTCCAGGTGGAAGTATTCCAGTCCCTGGAAGAGGTAGTGAGAGGAAGGTCGAATTCCCAGAAGTTTTCCATAAACATTGTGCAAAGGGTGACATAGAAGGCTCAGTGTGTGGCTAGGGAGGCAATTTCGGTGGTAGAAATTAACTATGGGGTGAGAGAAAATTCTCACAATAATTTTGCTAGTATTTTCCTCAGAGTAGATTGCCAGTAGAGCATATAAATTATCGTACTCAGAATTCCTGCTGAAGAATAATTATAAAACCCTCATGTGCTACATCGGTTTTCCCACATTGGGTTTTTCCGGGGACAATTGTCCAAAAACTAAGTTGCAGGAAATGCTGGAGAAGGGTCCGTTTTCGACCGGAAACGAAACGGAAATGAGGAAACTCGTACAGTATGGCCCAAAAACTCGTTTTCGGCTGTACTGGCCCGTTTCTTGAGGAGGAAACGTGGCCAGTATGGTTGGAAACAAGTTTCCGGGCCGTATGACGAAGTTTCCTCTTCCAACGTACGACAAAGTTTCCTCTTCCAACTTGACTTTTTCTTGTATTTAAAAAAAATATTTTATCTTTTAATTTTTTATTGGGCGACTAAAGTGACTTCTAGTTGCTTCTAGATGCCTCTCTCAAGTTATAAAAGTGACCCTCGCCTCATTCTCTCATCACACAATTGAGCAAGTCGTTTCTCTTGGAGACTAGCGATTTTAGCAAAGGAGAAGAGAGGAAGAGAGTAGTGGTTTCAGCTAGGGCGTTTTCAACAATGAGCAAAGGAGGTTTCAACAGCAAGAGAAAGAGATTTTAGCAGCAGATTTGGAGTGCAGAGTTTCCGGCTACAGCATTCTTGGCTTTTGGCTCAGCTACAACCATATTTCTTTTGTCTTTTTTGACATTTTGGGGTAGCTTCAACTACAAAAAATTAATCTGGGTAAGCAACATTCATTTTCTTAGTTTTTTCCTACAATTTCTTCAATTTTTCAAGGGTGTATGTTGCCAAAAATATGAAAAACGTATTTTCTTTACAGATTTGTTTTTTTTTTTTGCAGCAATGGCTTCCAACCAAAGTGCAGCTACAAGTTCAAGCCCCAGGGCCAACCCAAGGGCTGAATATTATCCTCTTTGGAGGCATGTTCAGAAGCTTAAAAAATGTGGAGGTGGTGGCTCATGGGAATGATGATGTAATCTTTGCAATAATTCGTACAAGGGCTCCTACCCAAGAGTGAAGACACATCTTTTGCATGGAGGAGGACAGGGGGTTGTAGGTTGCACAAAAACAACAGACCCATTGGCAAGGAGGGCATATCAAAGAGAGCAAGATGAGGCGGATGTTATTAAGAGAAGGCATGATGAGCTTAGTCAAGCTACTCCTCAAGCTCCATTTAACATTGAGCCAAGGATTGTAGTTGAAGCAAGAAAGAGGAGAGCCAGTGCCACTCAACAACATGAACAACCAACACCCAAAAATACCAAAGGGGCATCCCCTTCAGTTCAGGATAGCAGAATTGCTAAATTGGTGAATGTGTAAGCGAGAGAAGAAATTGATTCCAGAGTGGTTAGGTGCATTTATATATGTGGTATCCCATTCAATGTTGTTCGCTCTCCTTGTTGGCAAGATATGATAAGGGCAATTAACAAAGCTCCTCAAGGGTACAAGGGGCCAAACTATGAGAAAGTCAGAACTCAACTTCTCAAAAATGAGAAGGAGCTTGTGGAGGATATTTTATCACCAATTCGTTCTTCCTGGAGTAGCTCTGGGGTTACCATAGTCTCAGATGAATGGACAGATACAAGGCACAAACCATTGATAAATATCATTGCCACTTCCCCCAAAGGAGCAATGTTTATCAAGACGGAAGACTGCTCAGGAGAGGTAAAAGATGCACAGTTCATTGATGATGTTATTATAAAAGCTATTGAACAAATAGGGCCTAACAAGGTGGTGCAAGTTATCACGGATAATGCACCAGTTTGCAAAGCTACAGGTTTAATTATTGAGGGGAGTTATGACCACATCTTTTGGACACCATGCATTGTCCATAATCTGAATCTGATCTTAGAGGAGATCGACAACAAAGTTTCATGGATAAAGGAAATCACAGGGGAAGTAAGGGAGATTGTCAAATTCATCACCAACCACCACCAATCTCAGGCAATATTTTGAGAGTACTCCAAATTGGAGTTGTTAAAAGTTGCTGAGACAAGATATGCCTCAAACTTCTTGATGTTGCACCGCCTTGTTGAGGTTAAGCATGCATTAGTTTCTATGGTGGTGGGTCAACTTTGGATTGAGTGGAGACAAGCAGATTTAGAGCGGGGATATATGGTGCGTAGATTGTCCTTGATGAGGATTGGTGGAGCAAGATAGATTCCTTGCTAAAGTTCACAACCCCTGCATTTTAGCTTCTTCGAAATGCTGACACTGACCAACCTTTCTTAGGAGAGGTATATGATGGCATGGATTCCATGGTTGAGAAAACTATGGAAATCATTTCGCAAGAGTCTCCACAACTTTTGTTTGTTGATGATCATTTTGTTGATTTAGTTAAGAAAATCATTGTTGATAGGTGGAACAATTTCAACACTCCATTGCACACTTTAGCACATGCATTGAACCCCAAATTTTATGATGAGGAGCTTATTGCTCAAAGCAATGGAAAGAGGAAGGCACCCCATAAGGATATAGAGGTGGCTAATGGGGTGAAAAAAGCCCTTATGAGAATGTTTTCTGCTCATCTACACAGGGAGGTAAAGGAAGAATTTGCTAGTTTTGCTGCAAGAATAGATGATTATGCAGATATATCAGCTTTGGAGGAGAGAAGCACCATGAATCCAGTTAGGTGGTGGATTTGTCATGGATCAAATGGTATACATTTACAAAACCTTGCCATTCGTATTCTTTCACAAGTGGCAAGCTCTTCATCAACTTAAAGGAATTGGAGCACTTATGGTTTTATTCATTCTGTGAAGCGCAGTGGGTTGGGTTCATAGAAGGCAGAGGATCTTGTTTATGTGCACTCCAACCTTCGCCTTGCATCTCATAGGGGTCCAGACTACAATAGTGGTCCTTCTAAAGAATGGGATGGATGTAGAAAGTCCTGATTTGGATCTCTCTCTTGCTGCCTTGAATATTGAGGTCCAACCTGGAAGTGGAATTGGCCCATCATCTTCTTCAGCACCACCATCCACTGTTGAGCATGCTTTTGCTTCTATTTTTGATGACGATTATGATGATGAGGATTAGTCTTTTGTCTTTATAGTTCTTGCAACCTTATAGTCTTTATTGTAATTGCAACCTCATATATATAATAAAGGCTGATTTTGAGATTTGGATATATAATAAAGGTTGATTTTGGATATTCTGATATTGTTATTTTCATTATGTGATCATTCATGAGTAAATGTGATGTAAGTTTAATCATAATGTTTAAACTTTAAATGTAATAAATTATAATGTATCATGTATGCTTTATGATCACACATAACATTTCTTAAATGTCTTAAATTCTTATATATAATATATATATATATATATTTCCCTGTTCAATTTTGGGGGGGGGGGGGGGTCGCGTTTCGTGCACGTGCCCGTTTTCGGAAACTCGTACCCGTTTCCCCGTTTCATGCAACTTAGTTAAAAAATAACTATGTCAAAAATTAAAATTCTTATGTGTGTGCTAGAATTTTTCAGTTTCCAATATTTTATTTTCCGCAGTATTTTTATGGTGAACACTGAAACTGTGATTTTATTCATGTTTGCCGTAGCAAATAAACTGCACAATTTAATTTACAGTTAGGAGAATAATTTCTAGTTGCCGCAATAGATGAAATTTTCACATGGTACTAGAGCAATTATGATCAGGCGGGAAGCTCAGAAGTGATAGGAAGAAATTGACCAGATTTAGAGGAAGTTTGGCAGTACGATTCCATATCTACGCAGAGGCTAGCTTAACAGTTCGAATCGCTGGGTAGAGGGTTCGATTTTTCCTTTGCAGGTGACAGGAAAAATTCGCAATTCCAACAGACAGTGGAAACACCGGAAAGAAGTTCTAGTAAAGCAGATCAGACTTTCGCTGAGCAGATTCCTTGCTTGAACGCAAATGGTTTTGCAGTAGTTTAGAGTTGCAGAATCAACGTCGGGTGGAAAGAGGAATAACACACAGTAAATTCTTCAGTATGGATATGGATCAATTTGATATTCAGGGAGCTTCAGAGTTATTTTCCAGATTGGAGGATGAATTTGCTTCCTTATCAGGATCAACTTCACAGGGTGTCTGGTATATAGACATTGGAGCGTCGACTCATATGACAGGGGTTAGAGGATACTTCTCTAGCTACAAGGAGGAGCAGATGGACTTCCAGATTACGATGGGAAACAAAACTAAGTGTAATCTAGTAGGCAAAGGTACCATCGATTTTCAGAGGGAGTCAGGAGCAAGCACCAGCGCTATAGATGTACTGCATGTGCCAGGATTGGGTATGAACTTGATTTCAGTATCCCAACTGCAAGATAAAGGATATGATATCCATTTCGTAGGGAAGAGAGTGTTTATTAAATGTTCAAGCTGGAAGAAGGTAAGACAGATTGGAGTCCAAAGCAACATATTGTACAGGTTGCAACTCGACTCTCCAATGGCACTAATAGGAAGTGACAATAGTGGTGGGAAGGATTTGAATGAGTTATGGCATAGGAGAATGGGACATCTATACCATGGAGCACTCAAGATGCTCAAGGAAACAGTTACAGGGGTTCCAGAGCTTGGCATGGAACACGATGATGTGTGTAGAGGATTCGTACTGGGGAAGTATGTTAAGACAACATTCCTAAGAAGTGACAACAAAGAAAATGTCGTGCTAGGACTTATACATTCAGATATTTGTGGCCCGATGTCTACTAGAGCTCTCAGTGGTGCTGGATGCTTCATCACCTTTATTGATAAGGTCTTCGATCGCTTTAAAGAGTATAAGGCTCTAGTGGAGAATGCAATAAGGAAAAAGATTAAGGTACTTTGCTAAGATAATGGCGGAGAATATATTGATAAGGACTTCACAAATATTTGTGCGAAGGAAGGTATTAGAAGAGAATTGACAACCCCGTATAAACCACAACAGAATGGAGTAGCAAAGCGGAAAAACATAATCATAGTTGGGGCTGCAAAGGCTATGTTATATGATCAGGATTTTCCTAGGTTTCTATGGGTAGAGGAATGTAACACGACAGTGTATATCTAAAACAGGACTCCTCATAGAGCTTTGGGGAAGAAAACGCCAGAAGGGGTCTTCACAAGAAAGAAGCCAGAAGTTAGTCACTTCAGGATCTTTGGCAGCGTTGCTTATTGCCATGTGCCAGATGAAAAGCGTATCAAATTGGATTAGACTGCAGAGAAGGGGTTTCTCGTTGGGTATAGCGAAACCTCAAAGGAATACACGATCTACATTCATAGCAGTATGAAGTTGCAGTGAGACGAGATGTGAAGTTCATGGAGGATCGAGCTTTCAGGAGATCTCGTGAGATGCCTGCAGGTGATTAGAATTAGTCAGTAGAAGCTCCTTTGGTCCAACAGCAGGGGTAGTGAGTGGGACCAACTGGAGGATAGTCACAAGGATCGAGTACAATGACTAGTACCAATATTTCCTCAAGGGTAGGAGATCCAGGGAGTTCTCAGCAGACAGAGCAACAGAGACAAGATGAGGAGCTGGTTGAACCTCCCACCACTAGTGGTTGAGCCAATAGAGAGGTTTGCCAGACATGGAGAGATGCAAAGGAGTTTATTGGAACTCCTAGGACGAACAAAAGAGAACGTAGACATCCTGATAAGTACCAAGCATTGGTGGCTCAGGTTTTAGAGCCTTCCAACTTTCAGGAAGCTGCATAGCATCAGGTATGGGTAGATGCCGTGGTAGAAGAGTATAGCTCTATCATGACGAATGATGTTTGGGAGGTGGTGCCAAGGCCTGAAGACAGGTCAGTTGTAGGTTCTAGATGGATCTACAAGATCAAGTATATTGCAGACAACAATGTGGAAAAGTACAAGGCTAGGTTCGTGGCAAAGGGGTATGCACAGAAAGAAGGGATAGATTATGAAGAGACCTTCGCCCCAGTTGCCAGATACACCTCTATTCGGTCAGTTATATCCCTAGCAGCTCAGATGGGATGGCAGATTCACTAGATGGATGTCAAGATAGCTTTCTTGAATGGGGTGATAGAGGAAGAGGTGTACATAGAACAACCAGAGGGCTTTGAGACTCATGAGAGGCGCACTCATGTGTTTAGACTGAAGAAAGTTCTAAATAGACTCAAGCAGGCTCCCAGGGCATATGACAACTACTTGCAGCAGATGGGATTTGTTAAAAGTGACGTAGATCCCAACCTTTACTATTTGATGGTAGAGGGTGAGCCACTCATCCTAGTTTTGTATGTTGATGATTTTTTTCTGACAGGATCATCAAGGCTCATAGAGGATTGCAAGAGGAACCTGGCTGCAGAGTTTGATATGAAGGACTTGGGGTTGATGCACTATTTCTTAGAATTGGAAGTGTGGTAGAAGGATGGGGAGATATTCCTTGGGCAATAAAGATACGCTACAGATATTCTGAAGAGGTTCAGAATGCAGGATTGTAGACCCATGTCTACGCCCATGATCACCAACTAAAAGAAGATAGATGCATCAGATGACAAGGATGTCGACCCCACCTTGTATAGACAACTTATCAATGTTGCACTAATCGTTATCGGGATTAATTCGGCCCGGGGAAAAATATTGGAAAAATCGTAATAATTGGGAAAAAATCGGTAATAATCGGGAAAAAATCGTTTGGTACAAAAATATTCATTTTTTTTTTCAATTTTTTTAATATCTAAACCATCTACAACATAAAATAAATACATTGACACATAAATATGATAAAAGAACTAATATATAAAATGTTTAATATCATTTCTAGTGTTAAAATCACACATAACAGTGAATCATGTCCTGAATAGTAAGTCCTGACTCCTGAGTCCCAACGCAGCCTCAAAATATCGACAAAAGATATAATAATGTATTTCATGAGTCATAATGTCATATACAATGAAATGAACAAAATAACTAAAGTCTAATACTATTGATTTCCTTTGCCCCTCTTGCGAGAAAATGCCATAGCTTTCCCTTTCCCTCTAGATGTAGATGCTGGTGCTGGTGGAGTTGGCAGTGGAGTCTGCTCTACTCTAGAAGCTGAAGAACTAGGAGTAGGAGCTATAGGAGGTAGACCACGTCCTCTACTGGTGGTAGGGGTAGCCTGGGCAAGTGGTGTCACCTCCTTCTCCTCTTTGCTCCTCCTCCTCCTCCTCCTTCTCCCCCCCCTCCACTACATCCTGCACTAACCAGTCATCAATAGACTCCATGAGAGGCCTCTCGGCCTTAACTCTCCATGCAACAGTGGTGTCAATCCCATCCAATGAGATGGCCTCCATATCAGGTGTCCTCTCAAGTTGCCTCACCCACAATCGAAGATTGTAGTAGGCGTAGACCATGTCATTAAGTCGCTGGGACTCCAACCTGTACAAAGATCATGAAATAATAATTATAAAAAAAAATATTGTTTAATGAATTCAAAAATTTATTTGGAAATTTGCAATATTTTAAATTTGTAAGTGTTAACCTGTTGCGCTTCTTGTTGTGTATTTTTTTAAATACACTTTAGTTGCGCTTACATCCTGAGGAGCTACATGTTTGGCTGAGGATTCGAATGGCAAGCTTTTGCAGAAGGGGTACCTTAGCACCATACATTCTCCACCATGCATCTACAACAAAATTACAAATAAAATTTTAAATAAACATAAGAAAAAAATGGAATTTGAAGAGACAATGAAATTTGAAACAAACTAAAAAATACTTGGCATTTTAATCGTCCTATCAGTCACAGCCATGTCCAAGCCAAATGTGCCACCTGCCATCCTATATGTTTCAATTTCTTTAGAGATTTTTGTACGTTCTGCTGGAGATCGCACCATCCTCTGGACACATGTTAAGAATCCATCCATGATCTTAGCATCAAATATGAACCCACATACGTAAGAAAATGCGGGGTTCATGAAAATCCTAGCAGCATGAATGGGGCGATGGAGTGTGCTGTTCCATCGTTTATCAATCACTCCCCATAGGAGGAGTTATCTTTGAAACCCCTCATCTCCCTTATTATCATAGTAGACCTGAATGTATTCTTTGGCCCTGTCCATGGCCTCATACAAATAGCCTATTGTGGGCTTCTCACCATCAACTAACCAAAGAACCTTTACCAAAGGTTCAGTAACGGCGCACACCTCCTACACTCACGCCCAGAAGTCTTCCTGGTATGAAACTAGTCTGCATATGGCCTTTCCCTTTGGTTTGTGGCTCATTGGCAAAGCACGCCACTCCTCTGAAAGAAACATTCTCTTCACATCCCACATAGAATTCAAGAGGGATTGAAGAGATATGAAATTGGTGGCAAACCGTGTAATGGCGGGGCGCACAAACTCTTTGTTGTTGGTGAATCTTCTCATCAAACTAAGCACAAATGTATGATTATATATAAATTTTGTAATGCTTTTGGATGACTCAACAATATCTTTGACAAAGGGAATTTTCCCTATGTCCTTCAACATCAAATCAATATAGTGTGCAGCACAAGGTGTCTAAAATAAAGTAGGATGCTTGTCCATAAGCATCCTGCTAGCAGCAATATAATTTGCAACATTGTCCGTTATGACTTGGACAACGTTTTCTGCACCGACCTCCAAAATCAACACATCCAGCAAATCACATAAAGTTCTTGCATCTTTGATTTGTGCAGATGCATCAACATATTTGATAAACATAGTCCCCTTGGGACAACTAACCAAGAAGTTTCAAGGGTTCTCCCCTTTTGGTCAGTCCAACCATCTGACATCACAGTGCATCTTGTTTGTGCCCATGATCCCCTAAAATCCTCCAATCTTTTGGTGCAGTCAAGCTTTTCATTTTGAAGAATCCGACCTCTCATGTCATGATAAGAAGGGATTTTGTACCCTGGGTCAACAGTTGCAATAGCATCAACAATACGCTGAAAAATTGGATTATTTCTTACAATGCTAAAAGGAATATCACTCCAAAGGAGAAATTTTGTCAACAACTTGTCAGCTTGTTCTTTCTAAGTTTTTTTTAGCATTGAATTGATAGATGGTTGTGAACTAGGTGTGGTTCGAGGAACAAAAAATGATGAGGCAGCTATCGGGTTGGTTGATGTTGCAGTAGAACCACTGCCACTTCCTTGTTCAATTGACTTTTTTAGTTGCCTCTTCATTTTTGCTTTGGCCTCTCTATTGTGGTCTAAAGTTTCCAATGCTTTCATGGCTCTTCGGATGAGTTCAGGATTTGTCTCTGTGCAAGGCCCTACATCAAATCCAGGGATTTGTGCAAGGTGATACTTCAATCTGTACACCCCCCCGGACATATGGTGCCCACACAACTTGCAAGACAAGTTCATTCTATTATTCGGAGCATCAGGTTCACCAAATTCCCAGAAAGGGTCCAATTTCTTTGGCATGTTTGATTTGGAACTTTGAAGTTGAAAACTTGAATGGTGTTTCGGTGAACCTATGGAAAATAAGGATTACAATTTAGTATTTACAAGTTACAAACTTACAATTTAGTATTTTACTATTTACATTGTACAAAAACTAAAAAAAAATTACATACAATTTAAGAAACCCCATTCCAAACCCAACGAAAAAAAAAAAATACATTGGACAAATGTCAAAAACCCCAATCCAAACCGAACCAAAAAAACTAAAAAAAATTACATTGGACAAATGTCAAAAACCTCATTCCAAACCTAACCAAAAACATAGAAAAAAACAAAAACAAAGTTACAAAACAATGAAAACACAAAATGTTGGTGCCATACCGGTTTTATGGAGATAATGTGTCTCCTCCTTAGCTCACTCTTCGATTTTCTCCTCTAGCTAGTTGATTTAGCTCCAAAATCTCTAAGTCTCCAAGTCTCCAAACCCCAGCGCGTCTTCTGCTGTCCAAATGACAAAAAAATCGCGTTTTTCCCTTTAAACATGCGCTGCCCGACGGGCCCGCGATTTTTACTGAAAAAATCAGCTAAATTTTTTTTCTTTTGATTTTATCGCCTGATTTAATCATGGTTTTGAAAAAATCGCGATAAAATGATAAAATCGTGATTTTTTCCCGATTAGTGCAACACTGCAACTTATTGGGTCTCTCATGTATTTGGTCAACATTAGGCCAGATATTTGCTTCGTAGTCAATACTCTCACTCAGTTCATGGTAAAGCCGAAGAGGGTACATTGGGTAGCAACGAGGCATATTCTGAGTTATGTGCACAACATAGTCGACTATGGGTTGAGATATACTCGAGGGGATGACGTTAGACTATGTGGGTTCACAGATGCAGATTGGGTAGACAGTTCAGTAGACAGGAAAGGTACCTCCGAGCACTGCTTCAGTGTTGGATCAAGGATGGTTTCGTGGTGCAACATGAAGCAAAATTTGGTAGCTCTGAGCTCTGTAGAAGCAAAGTACATGGTAGCAAGCACAACTACATGCGAAGCTATATGGCTTCAGAAGCTGCTAGTAATCTTGTTCAAGCAGAGGATGAAGGTGACCAAATTCTACTGTGATAATCAGAGTTGCATCAAGCTCTCTGAGAATCCAGTGTTTCATGATAGGTCGAAACACATAGATATATAGTGTCATTTCATCAGAGATTGTGTATAGCGTGGGGCAGTCCAACTATAGTATGTTCCCACAGAAAAGCAGGTTGCAGACATACTCACACAAGCTCTAGGGAGAGTTAAGTTCGTCTATTTCAGAGAACAGATGGGTATGGTGGAGAACCTGTTCCAGTAGCAAGGACAAATTTTCAGTTGCAGATGTTGCAAATGCAGCATTAGAGTTGCACAGTAGTTGGTAGGCAGCAGTAGCCAGACATCAGCAACGTGACAGGAGATGACATAGGGACAGAGTGTTGTGGTAGGGTGTGCAGCTCTAGAACACATTCCTCGCTAAAAGGGAGTGTTAGTTTTTGTAGCATCGGATGTGTTCTAGCCATAAAATTTGGCGAAGAGGCTAGAATACATGAGAGCTCCAAAACCCAAAAATCTTTTTTGGAAATTCCGCCTAGAAGTGTCTCAATTAGATTATTAACCGATTTTGAAATATCTCCTAAGTCTAAACTTAGGGAATATGGTTAATTAATCAGTATTAATTGGGATAAGGTGAGAATCATCTAGAAACTCACACGAATCGATCCATAAATGATCTGAGCCATTGATTAAGATTTAGTCTTGGCCGTTGGAGTCCCAACAGGAAGATATAATAAGGGATTGATGTGGTGGTGGAGAATAAACCAATGTAGATACTCAGCTTCTTGGGCAATTCGATTTTCTCAGAGGCAGAGAGTCAGCAGGGAAGATAGAGCTAGAGGGTGAGTAGCAGGTGGCAGAGGGAGTAGCAACATTCTAGGTGGAAGTATTCCAGTCCCGGGAAGAGTCAGTGAAAGGAAGGCCGAATTCCCCAGAAGTTCTACGCAGAGGGTGATGTAGAAGGCTCAACGTATGGCTAGGGAGGTAGTTTCATTGGCAGAAATTAGCTGTGGGGTGAGAGAAAATTCTCACAATAATTTTGCTAGTATTTTCCTTAGATTAGATTGCAAGTAGAGCATCTAAATTATTGCACTCGGAATTGCTGCTGAAGTATAATAATAAAACCCTCATCTGCTGCACCGATTTTCCCACATTGGGTTTTTCCGGGGACAATTGTCCAAAAATAACTATGTCAAAATTCTTATGTGTGTGCTAGAATTTCTCAGTTTCCAATATTTTATTTTCTGTAGTATTTTTATGGTGAAAATTGTAGTTGTGATTTTATTCATGTCTGTCGTAGCAAATAAACTGCACAATTTAATTTACAATTAGGAGAATAATTTCCAGTTGTTGCAATAGATGAAATTTTCACACTTTGACCTAGACACAAAATTCCTCCAACCACCAAGTCAACCCTTCCTTCTTCTCCAAATGATAACTTCCCAGTAACAACTTTGACCTAGAATTTCGACCTTGCAGTGGCATAATTTCGGCCTCCCCTGCAACAGAACTTCGACCTGCAGTAAACTTCAGATTTTCGACCGTAATAAATGCCCAGTAACTTCGCACGTGTGAGAGATAGATAGCCCAAACTTCGATTTTGTCTTCCCTTGCAATATTCTTCCTTCTCTAGCAACTTAGCACTTTTTTGCCTCTCTTTCTTGTGCATCGAACTTGTTGAGTGAGTGATGCAAATGGATCGAACCACTTCTCTATATATAGCCTCTTTTGTGGGTCAAATTGCCTTAATGTAGGCTGACTTCATTAGGTAAGGGCCAACTTGGTGTGGAGGTGTCAAATGACCTATTTGACTAAAAAAAATTGTTTTTACATGATACAAAAGCCCAAGAAGGGTCTAATAAAATTGACAATGACTCTATTATCTCAATATAAAACCTAGAAGCCTACAATGGAGGCTTTGACCTAAAATGATGATCCAAGCATGAAACCCATCCCTTAATAAGTCATTTTATTAATAATAAAAATTTCTTTTGACAAATATATTATATTATACAATTATGAAGGCTGAACCTAGTTACATTTTTCAACACACTCCCTCTTAACTAGGGGTGGCATTCATAATATATATATTTATATTATATATATATATATATATATATATAATATACAAGTACATGGAAGATCTCAAAACACATGAACTATGAAGAGTTTAGGCACACTTAGTGCCACGGACTAGATACCTGATCAGGTTTATCTATCCGGGTGGGATTAAGATGGACTAAAGCTTTCAGCCACTCTAGGTACCATCAGGCTTATTAACTAACCATCAACCCAAGGATCTAAGTGCATATCCAAGGTCAGAGCTCCAAGACCAACGCCACCCTCCCTTTTCGAGATCTAGACATCAAACAAACATATGCCGACCATATGTCCTCCTAAGCATCTACCATTATATGCTTCAATTCTTCCCATCAACTAAATTTGTAGTGTCGACTAACCCAAGCATGCTTCTAAGATATTCAAACTTCTTATTCGGAAGAGACTTCATCAGTGCATCAACTACCGGTTCATCTATTGGAATATAATGTAGCTTTATAACCTCATCTTGTACCAAACTCCTAATGTAGTGGTACTTGTTGATATGCTTTGTTCTTGCATGGAATACGAGATCTTCAGACATTTTGATGCTGCTTTGATTATCACAATTTATCATGGTAGGATCTATAGACTTCCCAAACGAATCTGACAGAAGTTTCCTTAACGATAGAACTTCCTTTCCTACTTTACATGCAACAACATATTCTACTTCAACATTGCTTAATGCAACAGGACCTTGTTTTCTACTTATCCATGAAATCATGGCAGATCCCAAACTAAAACATCCACCTGTAGTGCTCCTTCCATCAGTCTCATTACCACCCCACTATGAATCTGTAAAACCTATTAATTTGACTTCCTTACTATCATACTTGAGGCGGTGATGTATTGTGCCACATAGATATCTCAAGATATACTTGGCAGCTATCCAATGGTCATGGCGAGGCTCCAATTGAAATTGACTAAGTATATTTATAACAAAACATATATCAAGTCTCGTATTTATTAGATATATCCGAGTGTTGATTTTTTAGTAGCTTGGGAGGTACTCCAAGCCCTAGGGTTCAGGGTTTGGAGGGTGGAGCACCACAAGAGTCACTTGTGGGCTTGGAACCCAAGGTTGGGGTTTTGCACCCATCGACGTTTGGGCCAAAACCATTAGGCATTTTGGACATGTGATGGATGGAGATGATAGAGGATGGTGAGGAGAATCCAACTCTTAAAGGATCGTTGAATTGCGAGATGTCTTTGATGAGATATGAATTTTTGAAGTTGACAATGAATTTTTTGGGTGTTCAAGTTATGTAGGCTTGAAGTGAATTTACCCAAAAGTCATGTCTCTTCATGAAGTCGTTGATCCCTCTTGTTTGGTATAAATAAGAGGTGATGTCAAGTCATTTTTCGCATCCAAATGTGCAACAAACATAGAAGATCAACTTTAGAGGTAGTCGTAGCTCTAGAAGAAGGTAGGCCGAGTTTCCGCAAACTGGGTTTCCGCAGGCAACGAGTTTTCGCGGGTTGGGTTTCCGCAGGAAGCACGTTTCTGCAGACTGGGTTTTTACAGGCAGCGAGTTTTCGTAGACTGGGTTTCCGCAGGCAGTGTGTTTTTGCAGATTAGGTTTCCACAGACAATGTGTTTCCACAGACTGGGTTTCCGTAGGTAGTGCGTTTCCACAGACTGGGTTTTTGCAAGCTGGGTATAGGTCGAGTTTCCGCAGGCAAGGGCCGCAGTTTGACATTAGATTTGAGGTATGGTGATGTTGATTTTATGTTGAATTTGTTGCTAGTTGGATGGTTCTAGTGTGGATAGATTTGTTGCAGCCTGTGGGAGCCATGTGTTAAGGTTGTCTTGGGTGTTAAGAAACCTTAACTAGTAGCACATTTCACAATGGAGGTATTGGGCACTTAGTGGTTGGTGGAGGGCAACAAGAAAGTGACCAAAGTAGCCCTTGAGAAGCAGTCATAACGAGAGTTTGACAACTAAAGGTTGGGTGAAGGATTGAGCCTAATGTGTAGCTCTTTGATGGATGAAAGAAGCTACTAGATTGGCAGATTGGAGCTCAGGTGTTGGCTAGCCTAGAAGAGCAGATTGGATCAACCCGTGTTCATTGACGTAGAAGCAACTTCCAATAGTGATAGGTGGCAGCCCTCTTGGAGACTCTATGTGTTGTCTCTTGATGGACTAAGGGGTAGCTAGAGAGCAGAATGTTAGCAAAGGACTGACATAACGAGATACGACATAGAGACTGCAGCGAGATTGTCATTGTATCTTGTATCCCTTGTGTGGGAAGCCCTAGACTGTTGTATTATATGTTGATTTAATATAACGAAGATTGGGTTGTTGTACATATTTGTACAATATTTTTTAAAAAGCTGTCTATACTTGTGCATGTGTGATTTACTGCTTTATATTGTTCCGCTGTGCAAAGTAGTTCTGTTGAGATTCTTGGTTTGGTAGCGTTAGAGATTCTAAGATTTTGTCCTAGACCCAAGATCTTGGAAATTCAACACATAGAACCCACCAACTTATGATAGCTAGTAGGATCGACCAGACTAGAGTCGGAGCTTCTCAACTTCTTGAGATTAGTGATCATGGGAGTAGTCCTAGGTTTGGAATCCATCATACCGAATTTCTGCAATAATTTGATTATTCATTTTCCTTGCCCCAGATATACCTCTCCAAGGTTTTGCCAAACTTCCAAACCCAAGTAATAATGCATAAGTCCCAGATCCTTAATTTCAAATTCGACTGCCAACATCTTCTTTCATTCTTGTATTCTTCGCTCCACTAAATAAATCATCCACATGTAGTAGAATAATGACTGGTTCATTATCCACCACCTTGATGTAGAGGTTTGGATTTGCAAAACTTTTGACGAACCCATTTCTTAAGAGATATGCGTTCATTCTTGCATACCATGCCCTAGGAGCTTGTTTCAAGCCATATAGGGCTTTCTTGAGTCTGCAGACATGAGTATCCTTGCTATTTATTTCAAAGCCTTTAGGGTGTTCAATGTATACTTCTTCATTGATGGTTCCATTCAGAAATGTTGCTTTTACATCCATTTGATGGATATTCCATCCCATTGTAGCAGCTAATGAAACCAAAGATATTATAGTAGTATATCTTGCAGTAGGTGTAAAGGTTTCTACATAGTATATGCCTTTCTTTTGTGAGAATCCCCTTGCAATGAATCTAGCTTTGTATTTGTCTATGCTTCCACCAATAGCATGTTTTATTTTGTGAATCCATTTTGAAGTGACAACCGATTTGTGACTAGGTCTAGGAACGATTTCCCAAACCCCATTCTTCATAATGGATTGTTACTCTTCTTGCATTGCCTTCTTCCATTCTTCTTGATTAACAACTTCTTCAAATGTAGTTGGTTCAACTTCTATTAATTTTCTCATATATGCTGCATATCCTAAATATCTTTTTGGTCTTTTGCTTTCTCTAAAAGTTCCTTTAGCAGCTCCATGTTCTTCGGCATCTTCAAGAGTAGCTTTTAACCAATTTGGCCTCTTCCTTGTTTTGGGTGTGATCACGGGTTGAATAGGCTCACTTGGTCCTTCTTCTTCTTCTTCTTGGATTGTAGTTGTTTTATCATGGTGCTCTTCTTCTTCAAATAGTGGTATATCTTCATCATCAGAATCAATAGGAATATCCTTGGATCTTTTGTAGGCAAGATTTTCATCGAATATAACATCCCTACTAACTTCAATTTGTCTTCCTTCCTTGATGTAGATTCTATATGCCTTTGAAGAAGGACTGTAGCCAACGAAGATCCCTTTAATGCTTGTAGAATCTAATTTCTTTCGCTTGTCCTTTGGAACATGGATGTATGCGGGACACCCAAAGATTCAGAGATGGTCGACACATGGCTTCTTTCCTGTGAATGCTTCTTCAGGTGTCGTATTCTCAAGGATTCTATGAGGGCTTCTGTTTTGTATATATACTGCGGTCATTGCTGCTTCTCCCCATAGAAACTTTGGTAGATCTTGATAAAAAATCATTGTTCATATACATTCTTCATGTGTTCTATTTCTCCTTTCTGCAACTCCATTCTGCTCAGGATTGTAGGGAACAATGAGCTCCCTCTTAATCCCTGCTTCTTTGCAATATGTAATTATTTTTTTTGAAGTGCATTCCCCACCATTGTTGGATCTCAAAGTTTTTCTCCTTCTTTTGGTTAGGGTCTCCACTTCAGGTCTAAATTCTTTGAACTTTTCAAATACTTCATCCTTTGTCTTGAGAAGGTAGAGCCATGTCTTTCTAGAGTGATCATCAATGAAGGTCACATAATAAAGATGACCTCCAAGAGATTTGTCAGACATAGGTCCAAACACATTGGAATGAATGGGGTCCAATATTTCCTTAGACCTTGTTTCACTGCTTTTAAAGGGTTTCCTTGTATTCTTTCCCAAAGCACATCCCTTACATATTCCTTCATGATCTTCTTTGATGTTGGGAATGCCATTTACCATTTGATTAAAAGAGGAGTTGTCCTTGTAATGTATATGCCCATATCTTCTATGCCATAGTTCGATAGGATTTATCTCCATGTGAACTACGGCTTGAGGAGATGGTGTTATGACCCTATATAACCTTCCTTCACGTACTCCAATAAAATTTTCCTTATCAATGCTTGAATCCTTTCCCCAAACCAAAACTTTACCATCTACAAAGGCAACCTTATCTCCTTTATCGTTTAAACAAGAAATTGAAAGTAAATTCTTTTTCAAACCTGGAGCATATATTATATTTTTTTTTTTGTAAACATGGTAGTACTCTCTATTTACTTTTTTTTCAGAAATTTACAGTTGAATCCTCTGATCAGTCACCTACCCGAAGGAAACCAAGTGACCATTGGTCAACATTGTATCCACTCCAAAATTTAAATAAGTTCATCAAAACCACTTTGTCTTTGCTAGCCATTACACAAGTTTTTATCTTTCGCATTTCAAACAAAAGCATTCAAAAACCAAAGATAATTAAACTAATCCTCATCAGAGGAAGCTATATGAACTGTCACCTTTCCTTTCGGATTCAGCACCTTCCCATCAGGATTATGCATCTTCACCCTTAGGCCTGGAAGCTCTCGTCCTTGCTGGAACATTTTCCACTTTATCTCTGATAGTGTCTGCTCAATTCTGCCCAGTGCGAGATTATTCTTGTAAGTTTGTATCTGAATTGTCGCCAGTTCTTTCATTATTTCCCCTCGAACTGGGTCTGGTTACTTGTTTCTTTCCTGCCTGTTCAACACTTCCCCTTCCATATGTTCCTGGTGCAGGCTCATGGCGCGGGCGACAATGTGTTTCATTATCCAATATTGTTGCAGAGTCCTGTTAAAGAGAGAATGCCGACCATTTGTGGTACCCGAGTCCTGTAGCATTTCTTCCCATTCATCCGTGGGGAAGTCTTGGCCTCTCAAGTTGTTTCTCAGATCTCTTTCCCATCCCCAAATTTGATCTCTGACCTCCTTCGGATTTGCCTCCATGTAGGCATCGATTATTCTCTTCATCTGTTCGCCATTCGATTTCCTTCCTTTTTCTTCCTTGTGCCGCTCGTTCCTTTTTTTTTAACGTTCCTCTAGCTGTGCCTGGGTGCCATGTTTCTTCTTGTCTGCGCTTTGGTACTCTTATCTTTAGAGTTCTCTGTATGGGTTGCAGTTACGCCCTTACCAATGGTCGCACCTATCACATGGTAAACACATTTATCAGTTTTGGCCATTGGGGTTATATAATTGAAAGGGATATTTCTACCCCCCCCCCCCCCACCCCCATCATGGTTCTGGTTTTGCAGTTTCTTTCTCTTTGATGCAGTACTACAACCTCTCTAATTCTTTCAGGTTCAGGGCCCCCATCACTTTGACTTGCACTATGACAGTTATAGTTATTTTCCTAGTTCCAGTGCTCCTTCTTTCTTTCAAGGTCACTCGTTTCTCTCCTAGGCCTGCCTACCCCTTTCCCAGGTTTGGGTTTCTCTGGTCGAGAGTCATCCTCACGGTTTTTTTTCAGAATCTCCTCTTCCCATGAGGTGATCCTGCTTCCTCCCTCGAATTTTCCGAGCTTTCCTTTCCTTCCTGACAGGGTTCATCTCAATAGACTGAGTCTCCAGGCTGCAATCGCTTGACGCCTCCATTCTGTTACAGGGATCATGGATGGTTGGGTCCTCCATTTCCTTTCTCCTCCTCACATTACTTTTATGCTCTCCCTTCTCGGCCATAGCCCCCAAGGATTCTTCCCTGTCCCCAACTACCTTATCTCTATACTTACTTCTGAGATTCTGAGGATCATCCCTATCTATCTTCAGGCCTGCTCTATACTTAAAGCTAAAGATTATTTCGAAGGATGGACAGGAGAATTTTACATACCCATCTACCTGGATGCACTGTTCTAACTCCTGCAGCTTTCGTTTGCGCTTTGAGCGTTCTCTCTCGCCACCTTCCGTCTTTCACATCCTCATGCAAAATGCATGGTTTTCCTCTGACTCTACTCCTTTAACATCCTCCTTGCTTAATTCTACCGCCAGCTGTCCGCTTTTCCTTCCTTCCTTGGCTCGTCTTCCGTCCCACTTGTCTTGGGATGCTACCCATCTGTCTTTTCCTCCGTGCTTCATTTATGTCTTTCTTCTCTCGGCTGCTCTTGCCATCCGCCTGCTAACTCCGCACTGCCATTTAGCATCCACTTGCTGCCCCTTCTCGGTCTTGATGTCCTACCCCCCCTTCTTCCACACCTTTCCATTTCTGCCCCCACTCTTCTTGGGTCTGTCTGTTCTCTGCCCTCTTCCGTCATCTGATTCATCTCTGTCCTTTCCTCCGTCCTTTGCTGTTCTGGGTGTGATCTGTTCTGTCCTGCCTGCACCTGCCTTCGTCCTTCTGCCCTCCCATCAGCATCAACCGAATTCGCTAGATGTTTGCTTTGTCGCCTATCTTCTTCGACTGCCTGTATCATTTGTTTCATTTCCTCATTCTGACTAAGCTCTTCCCCTCCTGCGTTTAACTGTTGCTCTCTATTTCGGCATCCCCAGTTCGCAACGAGGTTTCCTTTCCTTTTCACATGGGATGGTATGGTGTATGCCATCTTCTGTAGTTGCTGGTGTAATTCTGTTATTACCCAAGCCGTCCTCCAGCTTTTGCTTAGCTTTTCAGTTGTTGTTCCCTGCTGGAGTTGTTTCATTATTTCTATAACTAGCATGGAGTCGCCTTCTATCTGCAGACTGTGGTACCCTTCTCTTATCGCTATCTCTAGTCCCCTGTTTAGCGCATGGTATTCTGCTTCGTTGTTCATGGCGATGCAACATTCCATTGCATATGCCCATTTGATCTTCCCTTCCTCGTCTCTGAATATCCCTCCTATGCCAGCCTCCCCTGGGTTGCCTTTGGCCGCCCCATCGAAATTTAGTTTTATGAACCCTTCTGGCGGGTTCCTATATCTTTCTTTGGCTCTAGCCTTGCCTGCATCATGTTCCTTCCCTATCCTGTGAGTGTTTTTTACTTTGATTTCCAGTCGGTTCATAATGCGGGTCTCCGTTCCTTCCCTCTTCCAGTCATCCTCTTTCCAATTTTCCAGACTTACTGTTTCTCTTATATTTTTCATGATTTGGTTCCATAATTTTCCTTTGTCTTTTTTATCTTCGCTGAATATTACCCTGTTTCGTGCTTTCCAAAGGTTCCACAGGAGAAACCCAATCGATAGATTCCATGCATGGTTCAGGATTGTGCTGCGGTAAGGCTTACTGCTTCACTTCTCTATTGTTGTTTTTATGCTCCCTATATTCCTATCTGTAATCTCGAATAGTTGTTGGTGTTTTTGCCACAGGTTGTTACTTACATTGCAGGAGTTTGCGATGTGCTCCATGGTTTCTTCTTGTTTTTGGCACAATGCACATCGCGAGGGCCTATGTGTCCCTTTCCTTCTTAATTGGTCCCAAGTCAGGGCATGCCCATGCAACACTGTCCAGGTAAAAAATGCCACTTTTGGCCAAGTTTTTAACTGCCATATTCTTTTCCATTTTTTTATACCTGCGTTTCCACCTCATGTCTTTATATGGTAACCTTCTGAGATTGTGAACATGCCTTTTATGTGTTTGCTCCATCTTATTATATCTGTTCCTCCTTTAATTGCAATTTTCCTGGTTGCCATTTCTTTTTGATAGATTATCCATTGATCAGTTTCTGGGGCTTCGGGCTAGTCACTCTTCGTCTTCCATTTTCTCCAGTAACTATTTTGTTCCTCTACCCAATAGTTTCTTACTGCATCTTCCACTATTTGGGTTGTGTACTGTTGGATTTCTTGGAACTGGGGTTCCTGGATCAAGATTCCTCTCTGTTGCCACGCCTCCTGCCAAAAGTCTGCTTTATCCCCCTCTCAAATTTCCTAGAAGCTGTTGTCTCTTATCAAGGCTCTATTCATACCTGCCAGGTTCCAAATGGCTGAGCCTTTCCTTTGTGATAGTGTTCGGAGTTTTCCTTCCGGAGTCCTTGCTATCTCATATTTCTTTTCCCAATGCCGTTTCCATAAGTCGTTCCCTCCTTGCACCCATTTCCACCATAATTTTGCCCCCCATGACTTGGTTTAATATGTAGGGGTCTCTTAGTCCTTGGCCTCCCTTTGTGACGGACTTGCTTAACCATGTCCAGGAAAGTAAAGCCCACTTTTTTGATTTATTTGACCCCTTGCCACAGATTTTTTTTGAAAAGTTGCACCATTTTCTGGCATATGGTTTTAGGGATTGCTTGACTCGCCATTTGATAGACTGGCATAGCTTGAAGAACAGACTTAAAGAGTATAAGGCGGCTCGGGGAGTTGAGCGTTCTAAATGTCCAATTGTCCATTCTTTTTTGGATTTTCCTTAGCAATCCTTTCCAATTCACTATTCTGTTCTGCTGATCACTCAGTTGTACGCCTAAGTATTTAGTTGGAAATTGTCCAATTTTGAACCCCATTGTTCTTGCTAGAAAGGCTTGCCTCACCCTTGGAGTATTAAAGAAGAATATTTCAGTTTTCTCCTTATTCACCTCTGTTCCTG
Organism: Pinus taeda; assembly: GCA_000404065.3. Classification (NCBI taxonomy): domain Eukaryota; kingdom Viridiplantae; phylum Streptophyta; class Pinopsida; order Pinales; family Pinaceae; genus Pinus; species Pinus taeda. The sequence goes on from APFE030447171.1 coordinate 170,591, forward strand.
AAGCTTTTGTGAATTCTGTAAGGATCTCCTCGAGTTTTTTTGCTTCCTTGAGATTTGCTTGGCTGTACATCATTACATCATCCACGAATTGTTGATGTGTAATGGTTAAGTCATCCCCCCATAATCTCAGCCCTTTGAACTCCCCTCTGCTTACTCTTGCATTGATTAAACGGCCTAACCCATCCGCTGCTAAAATGAACAGAAACAGTGAAAGTGGATCTCCCCGTCTTAGGCCACGGGAAGGTTTAAAGGTGTCTGTAGGGGTCCCATTGAGCAGGATTGACATGCTTGGTGTGGATATCATGGACATTATCCATGCTATCCATCTATCGTCAAATCCATAGGCTTGTAGAATTTTTTTAAGATATTGCCAGCTAAGTTTATCATAGGCTTTTGCTAAGTCAAGTTTAACCATCATTCCTTTATTTCCGGTCTTCTTTAAGGAATGAATCACCACTTGCGCGACGACAATCCCATCCACGATCTATATCCGTTTCATAAACCCTGTTTGTTCTTTTGCTATCAATTCTGGGAGAAGAGGTTGTAATCTTTTTACCATTATTGTCGCTAGAATTTTATAGATTACATTACAAAGAGCTATTGGTTTGAAGCTATGAGGTTCTTCAGCCTGTTCTACTTTTGGTATTAATGCCAGAAAGGTGGCATTCCATGCTGGATGCATTCTTTTATTGCTTCTTGATTCCTCTACTGCACTAACAATATCTTTTTTCATAAAACTCCATGTTGCTTGAAAGAACTCTGCTGTAAATCCATCCGGGCCAGGGGCCTTATTTTTAGCCATTGTCTTTATGACTTCCTCTACCTCTTTCTCGGTAATTACTCTTAGGAGAGCCAGGTTTTGTTCCCTGTTTACCTTTTTTGGGATGTATTGACTTATCTTTGCTATCTTCTCTTCTCTGTTACTTTGCGGCTCTGTCAGTATGCCCTTGAAATGTTGGGTTAGGAGATTTTCCATTTCCTCTTTCTGGATTACCCTGTTACCTTGTTTGTTTTTTTGGGCGAAAATTCTATTCTGCTGCCTATGTTGCTGCAAAGCTCTGTGGAAGAATTTTGTGTTCCGTTCTTCCTCTTTTAACCATTGTACCCTTGACTTTTGACGCCATAGGATTCCCTCCTGTTTTCTTCTTTTCTCCAATCTAATTAGCACCCCTCCTTCTTCCTGCGTGAGCTCCTCTGTTCTCCCTTCTTCTATTTTTTTTGTTGTATCCTTTTCATTGCTATTTGGAGTTGTTCCTTGTCTTTATGTATGTTGCCAAATTCTTCTTTGTTCCAAGTCTTAAGTTTGCTTTTCAACTCCTTAAGTCTCAGTTGGAGCGTGTGCATCTTATTTTTGCCTTGTATTTCCTCTTCACTGTTCTGCCACCATTTTTCCATCTTTTCTATGAGTGTTGGGTCTCTTAGCCAGAAGGCTTCAAACCTGAAAGGTTTGTGCTGGTTTTGATTGTGCATGGCAATTTCAAGTTTTATTGGCCAGTGGTCTGATCCTTGGCATGGTAAGATTGTTGCTTCATAGAATATATCTTTCCCAAGGAAGTGTTCTATTGCTAAGAACCTGTCCAATCTGGAGGCTATTTGCCTATTGCCTCCTCTTCTATTATTCCAGGTGTATTTTCCTTTGATAGTGTTTATATCAATCAATTGAAGGGCTGTCTAGCTTTCCCTAAATCTCTCCATATCTGCATCCTCCTGTTGCAGTCCTCCTTTCTTTTCCATTGTGGTTGTGATCATATTAAAATCTCTTGCTATCACCCACAATTTTTCTGTGTGCAGGTTACTCAATCGAAGCATCTGTGTTAAGAAGGCCTCTCTCTCTGTCGGTATGTGACGTCCATACACCGCTGATATAAGGAACCAGTCTTCATGCCCTATCATTATGAATCTCCCTGAGAGACTCCTTCTCATTCCTATACATAGGTCAACCATTACTTCTGCTGGATTCCACAAGATTGCAATACCCCCTGCACTCCCTTTTGAATCTAATGTCATACTTTCACAAGAGGGCTTTATTTTTTTCTTTCACCCCCGTTATTTTTGTTTCTTGAAGCAACATAATTTGAGGTTTTTCTTTTTTGATCCTCTCTGCCAGGTACCTTTGCTTATCCTTGCTGTTAAGCTCTCTTATATTCCATGATGTAATAATCGTTGGGAAGGTTGGGTTGTTTGTTGGAAGACAGCTGAAAGCAGCACTAATCTTCCTGTATTGACTAGCATTTCTCCCATTACTTGAATTGATTCTTGTAGGTTCTTTCTTCTTCGTTTTTTTCCTCCTTTCCCTTTGTTTTGATGTTCCTGGCTATTGTCATGTGGTGTTCCTAACTGTTCATTCATCCCTGTAGTTCCGTGCTCCTGTTTTTCTTTGTATTTTTGGAATATTTCTTTATATAGTTTTTTATCTTCTTTTGGTATAAACTGCTCATCCAAGTTTCGCCATTTATCCAGTAGGTTTCTCAGAATTTTCTCTTCCATTGTTGGGTCGTCCCTTTATTTATATCTACTTGCATTACTTCATTCTCCTGGTGTTCTTCCTTTTCTTTTCTCCCCTTTGCCTCTGTTTCTCCTTTAGTTTTCTGCTTGTTGCTATTGACATCCTGATTTGTTCTATCTTCCTGAGCTGGTTCCTCTTGGTAGTCCATACCTGGAGTTTCTTCTTCTTCTTCTTCTGTTTGCAATATTTCGAACCTATTTGTCTCTTTTACTTTGGTTTGTTGTTCTTTTCTTCCATCCTTCGGGGTTTCTTTGGTAGGTCGTTTCTTGGTTTTTATTTCTTGAAACCCCTCATTGTCCTCGGTAGTTTTCCTCTGTAGCTTAGTCTTTCTTTCCTCTTCCTCTACATTTAAGGAGCATTCCTTGAAAAGGTGTCCATATTCATGACATTTTCTGCATCTAAAAGGTATGTGTTCATAGTCCAATGCCTACTGCCAAACCTCCTTGTGATATTCTAGTTCGACTGCACTTGGTATAGGGTTTGCAATGTTCATATAAACACATATTCTTGCATATGAGGTATATCTTCCTTTTTTAGTTGATTCTGCTATCTTTACAAAGCTACCTATGGTATTCCCTATTCCTTCAAGTATCTCTGGGTCCCAGAAATCCATAGGTAGTCCAAACAGTCTAACCCATACAGGTGCTGCTAAGAATTTTTCTTTATCCGGATTATAGCATTCCTCCCAATACCTCATAAATAAATCTGCATTGTTATGGAAATATGGGCCATTTTCAAAAACTTCTTCTTTGTCTTGCAGGTTTGAAAAGATTACCGTAAAGAATCCTCGTGCGCGTAGCTTTAGTTCAATGTGGCCGTGTCGCTGCCATTTCTGTTGGATCCATCTTGTTAGTTCTTTCTCTGAGGGTTAGACTCCAATGAACTTGCAGATCATTGCATGGTCTTTCATATAACTTCTGTACCTTTCCTGTTTGTTCATTGGAATAACAAACCTCGGTTTCTCCGCTGCGCAGGGTAGACATTTTCCTTTACTTTCTGCTTGCCAGTGGGCTCCCAGGGTTAGTCCTGGTGTCCTTTCTTCAGCCTCCACTTTGCTTTTGCTCGTTCCTTCTCTCGCTATTGCATCTCTGTAGGAGGGGATCTCTCCCCTCTTAGTCTCCTCTGCCATTTCTGAGCCACTTGTCCACTTCTGTCTGTACCGATCCGCTTGTTTTCGAGGTGTTCCGCGCCGCCTACCTCATGGCCGCAAGGTCATTAGGGTTGCAGAGCTCCAAGAATCCCTCATCGTTTTTTTTCCTGGAGCATAGATTATACTGTTGAGATGTAGGTTTGCTCCACTTTCCAGCTTCAATGATGTTGATCCTAGGCCCCTGACTTCATAACTGTTGTTGTCTCCTGGCTCCACAGCGTGAGATGATGGTTCTTTTGATAGAGTGTGAAGTTGTTTACTTTCTCCCGTCATATGTCTTGATGCTCCACTCTCAAGGATCCATGCATTGTCATCATTAAGTGTCTCTGTGAGTGCAACGAAAAACCCTTCGTTTTTGACCTTATTGGATAAGTTGTAGATGATCCTTCCAATCCATCTTCCTGCGATTTTTATAATATTGAATCCCATCTTCAAGTAACTTGTCATAGAGGGAGTAACCTTTCCTTTCAAGCCAACAAAGTGATCTCCAATCTTCCTTGACCTTAGCTCCGATACCATGTTGAGAAATCAATGCTAGTAGACTTTATGGTTTGATTCCTATTTTTTGATAATTACTTGTGAATTATGTTGGCTTCTTTTACCTATTATTTAGTTTATTTTTCATCAAGCAATTACCAAATTATGTGTGTATGAAGATCACAAGAACAAGAGACACAAGATGTAGGTGCACAGCTAGGGCAAAACCCTAATGAGGGGAAAACCCAGTCAGAATTGTTCCTTCAGTAGATTCATAAGACAAGATGAGATAATCCAAGACTCTTTGACCTAGACACAGACTTCCTCCAACCACCAAGTCAACCCTTCCTTCTCCAAATGATAACTTCCCAGCAGCAACTTCGACCTAGAATTTCGACCTTGCAACAGCAGAATTTTGGCCTCCCTTGCAACAAAACTTCAACCTCCATTAAACTTCAGATTTTCGACCCCAGCAAATGCCCAGTAACTTTGCACGTGTGAGAGATAGATAGCCCAAACTTCAATTTTGTCTTCCCCTGCAATCTTCTTCCTTCTCTAGCAACTTCACACTTTTTCTTCCTCTCTTTCTTGTGTATCGAACTTGTTGAGTGAGTGATGCAAATGGATTGAACTGCTTCTCTATATATAGCCTCTTTTGTGGGTCGAATTGCCCTAATGTAGGCCGACTTCATCAGGTAAGGGCCAACTTGGTGTGGAGGTGTCAAATGACTTATTTGACTCATTTTTTTTTTTACATGATACAAAAGCCCAAACAGGGTTTAATAAAATTGATGTTGACTCTATTGACTCAATATAAAACCTAGAAGCCTACAACGGAGGCTTTGACCTAAAATGATGAAGCATGAAATCCATGCTTTAATAAGTCATTTTATTAATAATAAATTTTTCTTTTGACAAATATATTACAATATACAATTATGAAGACCAAACCTAGTTACATTCTTCAACAATGCGTGGAGCTTGTGAGAGAAGGTGAACAAGCCTAGGAAAGGCTTGTTGGAATTGGAGAAGGACGAATTCCTTGTGTAAGGAAGCAAAGATCAGAGTTCTTGCATAGGTTTCAAGCTTAGATTAAGCAGAGAAAACAAGGTTGTGTTTAGATTGAAACAATTGTATTGTAAGAGATATAATGCTCAATTTTCTTCAATAAAATTCTCATCAAGCAGAGGGTTTTCCTAGTTGGGTTCCCTGTAAAAATTGTGTAGTTCAATTGTGTGATTATGCTTTTATTTCTGTTTCTAATTCCACTGCAATTTGAGTAAAGAAATTTTGTGTTTGTAAGAAACGAAATTGTTTTCAGATTTCTCTTATT
>APFE030447208.1:6165-21394 GCA_000404065.3 Pinus taeda
AAAAAGCTTCTATAGGTTCTTCTCCGTTTAAACTTGTGTATGGAAAAGAAGCAGTGCTACCAACAAATCTTGTCCTCCCTTCTCTAGCCCTAGTTCAATTTATTGAAGAAAGTCCTTCTTCTTCTTTACAACTTAGACATGACCAAATTCTAAAATTAGAAGAAGAAAGAGAAAAAGCCAAAATCATTCATGTGAAACATTAGCAGATCATCAAGTCATCATTGAATTCACTTTCATCCGGTTCCAAACAATTTTAAGTCAGTGATTTAGTTCTGAAATGGGACAAAGCCCATGAAGATAAGGGAAAACACACCAAGTTTCAGAAGATGTGGCTTGGACCATTTCAAATCTGTGAAAAGATAGGTCATTCGACCTTCATATTACAAGATTTATCAGGGTTGAGAGATTCTCTCCCTGTTAATGGCCTTATCTTTAAGAAATTCTTCAATTGAAGAGGCAACCCCTTCTCCTTTTTAAAACAACATTTTTGTAGTTTGTAGGAGCATTAGAAAATAAAATTTGTGAGGTATCTTCCATTGAACTTTGTTGTACTTAAAAGAGTTGTTTAAAACAAGTAGTGTGATATTTACTTTTAAAATAATAGAAGTCTTAAACAAAAGGGATGATTTCTAGGAAATTAGATATAATTGCATTCTGAAACTACATTATAATCTTAGTGAACTTCTCTCAAAGTTTATAAATATTGTAAATCTTTTTAGATTTTCAAATTGTTCACAGAAAGGTTATCAATATCAAAATAGGAACTAATCCAATTTCAGCATCTCCAACTCTTACCTTGTCATCCATTTACTCTTAAGGAGGAAATTGTCTATCCCACTCACCAAAGCTTGTGATTACTCAGAATGTAATTCTAAGAATATTGGATATAAAAGATAAGAGGTCTTATTACAAGCCTTCTTACCATGTTCATAGGGAAAAAGTTTAGCCGACATTACCAACACTGCATACCAAAACAGGGTAATGGCTTCAATTGTAAGACAAGGGGTCTCATCACGAGCCAACTTGTTTGGTTAAATTACTACCAGTGAATGGAATTGTCACTCAGCTGGCCACAAAACTAGGGCAATGGCTTTTTATCTTACAAAAATAACAGAAAAGAGGAAAGAAATACAAAATGTGAAAAACATGTTTTGAATTCATTCTATTAATCATGCTCTAAGGTGAATGGGACAATAGACAATGACATGGTTAAAAGGTACCCCTGCCGAAACTATGAACGTTTGCTGGCAGCAGAGGCTCTATCTATGACAAAGGAGTTAATTTTAAAAGCTGATTTGGAAAAGTTTTCTGTTTTATCATTATCAACCAATAGAGGCCAATTTAAAATCTAGAATGTATCTAATTTTAAACAAGAGAGGGAATTAGCAAAGAAAATTTTATTTTGTTTGGAATGCAACTATACCTAGTTATATTAGAATTTTCCCCTTTGATAAAATTTCTATTTTGGAAAAGTTTAAGTATTTCCATACTTTTTAGAGATAATTGTTTCTTCCAGCGAATCACCAATTGTTGTGCCCTACAACAACCCCCCATTTCATACCATTATTATCCCAAAACTATAATATGAAATGGGTCCCTTTTTAATTTTAATTTTAATTGGTATCAACTTAGTTTTATTCAAAAAGGTTCGAAATAATAAAATAAAACATTACCAAACCTTTCTAAATAAACCAATCAAAGGCCTTATATGTAAATGATTAACCTTTTATCATTGCGATAAAGCGATCACAAGATCTCATATCACAATGACAAAGGAAACACAACTTAAGGACCCTTTGGTTTTCTCCGATGTGGAAATTGCATCGAGCATCGGCGATAATGAACTAGCATGATAAACCCCCTTTTTTGCTCTGATGCGATGCGATATCGCTATTGGATATGGGCGATAATGAATTGGCACAATTAAACCCCCTTTTTCTCCAATGCGATGCAATATCGCTATCGGCAATCGGCAATTGACTATGCACGCTTTTAAACTGCCCCACTCGCTTCTCCCGACGCGATGTGATATCGCTATCGGCGATTGGGAATTCCAAATGGAACCAATATAATTATTTTTGATTTCCCCCGACGCTCGATTGCGATAAAGGCAAAAGTGCAGTTTTCAAAGAAAATCTTAAAGCGGGTTTAATACGATTTATTCGTATTAAAAACCTTAACTTCCGAAGAGCCATTCATCTGCGCTGAACCGCCAAAACACCCAAGGAACGCTTCAAATAAATCATTCGGCCATTAATCGAATTGACAGACATTGATAGGATTGGCAGGTCTTAACGGCCATTTAATGAAACAGTAAGCCTGAGATCTTTTTACAGATTTTATCCGAGGCCACCTTAAGTCAATTGCTCGCCATGCATTCATCGATATATATCTCATTCATATTTGATTTACGCTATCATTTTCTGTATTACGTCCATTATCATCTCTGTGCAGAGTTCTTCCGAAGTAACAGATTTAAGCAGAATGGGGAAGAAGTCCAAGAAAAATACAATGGCTTCCGCTTTGCCGGCCACAAGGAAACCTATTGTTGATCCAAACACTAAAAAGAAAGGGCTAATATCAGACACTACATGCCTAGGACTTGTCAGAGCTACTTGGCAAGGCACCTATAATCTGATTGAAGTTGAAGAGCCAAGGGTGACAGCAATACAAGTCTCAGCTGACAGCACTAGCAAATTCGAGGCTAATCTAAGCGATTTAGCCAACTCTTTTCTTCATCGAATAGCGGCTCGGGAGCAAATCCTCCCATATGCAGATGTGGTTAGATGGGCGATTCAGGAAATCCCAGTTACCGACAGAACTTTTAGCACCACAGATGGGAGAATTTTCGGTTCCTTTCAAGCCGAGGATTTAAGGCAAATGTATCATTTATCGGTGGCAAAGAAGAAATATAACACAACATTCCTGGAGAAATTCCGAGCTGAGAATGAGACTAAATCCAAACCCATTCGGGGTTGGAGACAAAATCTAGCAAAGCACAAGCACGAATCTTTGGGTAAGTACTGAGTCGATTCTCTATACTCTCCTTATTGCTATGCTGGGATAATGATGTGCAGGTTGTGGGGATTACATGATTCCTCCAATTTTACCATAGAAATGGTCCCCTTAATGGAGGCGGCATGTAGTGGTGAAATAATGGATTGGGCAGATATACTGTCTAATAAGTTAGCATCCACAATTCTTGAATTTATATTCAAGTCCCGCGTCACTGAAAGGTTCATTCCCCCATTTTACTACAGTGCATATATATTAGATGTCCTGTGTTTTAATTCTGAATTTCCTGTGCTCGGATGGAGGTGGACATTGCAAGACCCCACACCCGTTCACATATACCATCAAAAGTTGTGGAAGACCAACTACAAACACCATTTGTATCAAATCTGCAACGGCTTCATGTTGCCCATTCATCATTCTATTTTCAATAAGCCTCCCCCTAAGATTTCTTACCAAGCAGGGGTGGATTTAACTTCCATAGGGACTTGGTTCGGGGAGGAAAAGTTCACTTATATCAGAGTTTTTGGTATTCAAGCTAAACCCCACGTTCTTCCTCTATACATCCCTGATAAACTACTGGCCAGGGAAATAGCCTATCAGATCATCGCCGATGGGGTTACACAAACTCTGAAGAAAGCTAAGAAGCATGTCTGGCCCTCTTTTCCTCTGAGAATTGGTATCTACACTCTGCACGATTTCAAACATGCAGAGAAAGAAGCTGAGAAAATAAATTCATTAACCCTGGCAACTCTACCGAGCAGGCGATTTGATCCAAACAAAGTCGCCTATAATGCACTTGAACATGCTAAATTGACCAAGTTCGAGCATAAAGAAGACAGATTTGAGGACTTGTTCGCATCGGCCAAGTCAATGTATCAAGTTAAATCGCTCACCATAATTGAATACAAAGATGAAGGGCTAGTCGAATTCAACAGACTTAGAGAGCAGAGGTTGCAAACTCTGCCTCTAGACCTGTTAGCGACGACTCCAACAACAAAATCAAGCGAGCCTGAGTAGCGACTTGATAAAGAACCTCCTGTTACATCAAAGCAACAGGAGGAAGTGCATGAGCAAAGACAAGAAGAGACCCAGGCGAAAGAGCAAGAACAGAGTAGTTTAAATGTAAATGAAGATACACAGATTGATCTGAAATTGCTCCAGGAATGGCAACAATTTAATTTGATTATCGACAATCTGGAATGCTCTAAAGATGAAGAGACTTCAAAAGAAGTCAATACACAAGAGGTGACTTCAAAGCAAGTTTTAGGTGAAACCAACGACCCACCCAAATCAAAAGAAGCGGAAATAATCCCAAAGGATCCTTCTAGCGAAGTCATTTTGCAGATTGAAGAGATTCCTCCCTTGGATGTCTTCTATAGCCCAAGACATAAAGCTGTAGTGAAATGACAGAGGAAGAGGAGAAGGATTGATCAACCTTCTTTATTCCCAGAACAAACAGTAACGGGCAATGTGATATGGAAAGAGGAATTTGACCCCTGTGATGATTTGACAAAGTTATCGCAATATGCTGGAGCTTATTCGACAGCGACAATAGAAAAAGCATCGGAAGTGAGAAGTTTATTGAAGACAAAAGATCAGGATATCTTTTCGCTGTAGGCACAATTATCGGAAGCGCAGCAAAAGGCAGAGCAAGCAGAACAACAATTGCTAGTACAGCAACAAATAAACAATCAACTGACTAAACAATTGTAGGAAGAAAAACATAGGATTGACAACAGTGCAGTCCAAAAGCAAAAGGAGCTATTGGAGGCATTGGCGCAACTAAAAGCATCAAATGAACAAATGCTAAAATCCAAAGATGAGCAGATTGCTCAATTATCAGCTCAACTTGAGCAAACAAAAAAGCTCTCGCAAGTAGATGAGTTTAAAGCAGAGGCATTTCAATTAAACAAAGGATTGATAAATCAGATGAAGCTTTTGTGTCAGCAAATCACCCAGGCAGAACCATTATGTGACTTAGCGACATCCATAAGTGAAAAAGTAGAAAAGGCAAGGACAGATTTGGATCAAGCCGAAGAAACATTGAAAAATTTTCTGGAATGGCAAGATTTCGATCAGGGATAGGCAACTAACCTACCAAGGATTCTAGAATTGCACAAAGAAATATTATTTACAAAATGGCAATCTCAGTTAATGAAGGCAGAAAGAGAGATTTTAAGATGAAAGACAACCACTAGTAATTTGGTTGAATTGGTTATTAATACTCTTTACTTGTCTAACATGATTTCTCAATGTACTCCAGGCCAATTAACAACAATGAAGATATTGGAGCAGTCATGTTACCCAGAGCTAGAGAAAAATGGAAGGTTCATTGCGGGAATCAACAGTTTGACATGGGATGCCTATTGGTTGTTTTTAGTGAAGCCGCACAACTAGAGAGCCGCCCTCAAATGCCTCACAGATGCAATCGGGTATATTATCCCCGATATTCAGGATGCCACCTTTGCTGCCCAACTCAGTTCTTGCCTCAACAGACCACCTGAAGTGGAGCCAATGCTTGCGATAAGTCAGCTCAGGTTTAAAGGCAAATAGCCTGAGTGATGATTCACATCGCCGATTGCCAGATCACCACCAAGAAGATAGATATTATTAATTGATGCCAATTAAGTAGGATTTTGTTTTCATAGATTTTTAGTTTAGTAGTATTTATAGAACCTTTCATGCATTTAGAAAGAGTCGTAAAGTTTTGTATATGACTTAAACCCTGAAGTTGCACTGCTGTACTTCAGGGATATTCTTTTATGAAACTGGACCAATCATTCTGATTTTGATAAAGAAACTTTTATATAAATGTGCACTACTGTCTTTGTTTGAAAGCATTTCTACGTTGAAGGAAGAATTTCAAATAACGATTGATATTGGGATTGATTAGCAGCTCATATGGTATTATTATCTATGTCTGGACTCATTCTTGTTATATGAATTGTCATTTGATCGCTCTTGCTATTATTGCATATATATATGTGTTTTAACAGCATCCTTTATGCATTCCACTATTGGTTGTTTATAGTATGCTTTTCTTCCAATCATGTATGTATCGATGATATAAATGATAAATGCAGTAATCTTGTGTTAATCACTTTGTTTAACTATTTAGATGAAGTAATCTTTGAATGAATGAATATCTATGTTTATTTTACAGGGTCATCTACATGCCTGTCAATAAACAAAGATCATTAAACGCTGCATTTACAAAGAGTAATTGTTCCCGGGATTAGTATTAGTTCTCTTATTTTGTTGATAGATTAAGTTATTTGCCTATAATTAGAATAGACAACCCATCACTCATCCACCCCTTTTATTCATTACTAGGAAACTGGTCCCATTATATGCAGTCAGAGCCACCATCCCAAACGGAAAAGGAGCTGTATTAAGGTCCGGACCGGGTGGTCATCCCCCAATGTTGTTGCAGCAATTTTCGAGGCATCAACAGGTTGCAGGGCATGAGGCTTTATATTTTGAATTATTTGGTTAGGATTTTGGCATCTGACATACGCATTAGGAAAGCTAATGTAACACAGAACCTTCTCAAACATCTTTTTGCGTAGAGGTATGTATGCTTACCATAGTTAGTTCTTTTCGCTATTGGTGGTTGTTTAGGTGGGTCATTCAACTTATTTTTCCTATTAATAAAATGTTTACTTCACAAGTACCAGTTGTTTATGTATCATTTTTGACATTTTTTGTCAATCTTTTAAGGTCAAATCTTGTTGGCACTCATCGTATTTTCAATCACAGGTGCAAAGGGATGCAACGTGTGCAATTCCATTACCAAAGAGAGTTTTCCCCTTGGAAATAGAGTTATTTGTGGCACCTCCTACTCTAAACCCTCAACCAATTCCTAGGAGCAAAAGACCTCCAAAATATGTGTTTCCTTCATCCACAAACTTATCAATGCTTCGTATACATTTGTATTAATTATGTGATATGTAAATTTTTATTGATGAATGCAATGCACGACTATCTCATGCCTTGTTGCTTCATAGGTTCTTGTAAAACATTAGTTGACTCCATCAGTGTGATCTAGTATCTGCACACAATGTAATGCCAACAGATGAAGGCAGGTAGCAAAAGTGAGGTGGAAAGCATTCAAAAGCCTATTTTGTGGGGAACACAAGTGAACGATGTTAAAATATGATCTAGCCTCTCAAAAACTACCAATAGGATCCAAAAATTAGGTGGTGCTCCATAGGTTTGAACTCACATTTGGTTAGCTCATAGATGGAAGGTTCTAGTTCCTAATATGGTAAATATATACTTATTGCAATATTCAACTAAAATTGAGCTACCCACATTAACACAATTGCAACAGAATACACATTAACACTCAACAATTCCAAATTAGAAAGCACCCATCCATTGTTTCTAACAATGTATGTACTTGAAAGTTAGATTGTTAAAATATACATATTTACTTATATGCCACCTTGCCTCACAAGTCAACTCAAATTGGCTTAGATTACACTGACTAGTTGTTAGATGGTTCCTCTTCTAACAATGTCAAGACAACTCTTCATGTTTGTATAAACTTCTTCATATATAGATGTGTACCCCTTTTATTTTTCCATTCAATTTCCAGTTTACATAGCTAGTTGTGCTCTTCCCAATAGCCCTAATACTAATTAGTCTCTCTTTGAAAACTATTCTCACAATCCATCCTACAATTTGTGCTACTTCTTATAGCATCAATTTCTGACAATTTCCTTATCCTTAAAACCCCATGGCACAAATGCGATGACTCATAGTATGAAAGGTATACACAACAGTTTGAAACCTTGTTGTATTGCTATGGGCCTATAAATCTGGCCTTGCAATCTTTAAAGTCTCTACAACCTCATCACTTCATGCCTCAAAACTCGCATTTATTTTGTCACTCAATTTGGAACCAAAGCATCCATGACCAATTATTCTTTCACTGGGGAAACCACAGTTGAAATTGATTTCATTACAACCATAGGAATTTGCAAGTTCAACCACTTTTTCAAGGTTGACATGTGACTCCCACCAATTTGAAGAACTATAGGACGTTGCATTTTGTGGATTTCCAAAAACTTATCCAAGTTGTGATTTTGGTGAACAATAGTCTCTACCACAACCATTTTACTATAAAGCCAGGCATGGCAAGAGATGAGAGGTGTAAGGGTCCTATAATGATTATCAGTGCAATCCATCATTTGTGCTACACTGCACCATCAACAATGTACTCTGTGATACAATATTTGTAACATTCATTTTCACATTGGTTTTCTCCTCATTTATAGTTATATGTTCTAAGATTCTAAGATGCAAGGTATTTTTCCTTTTTATATTATTATGTTTTTCTTGAAATTATGAATCAAATTCTACATTCAAGGGTCTGGAGGCACAATTTAATCATGAGTTTTTTTTTTTAATGTTGTACAGTAACAGTGTCAAGGAATAGTTTTTCTGTCCAATTAGAATGTTGATTTCCTTATCTCAATGAGGAAGGTGGCTTCAATGTTGTGCACTGATTCTGGAATGATACAACATTTTCAATTCGATTCTCCCTATTTCTTTTATTCTTAGGTTCTATCCTTCATTCCAAAATTGTGATATAATTCTAGCTTCATTTCTAAGGGCTCTTCATGGACTTCTAGGGAAAAGGCATAAGGGAAAAGGCATGGATGACAATGCCTCCTTGTTTGAGAATCTTTTTTCTCTATATTGTTATGATTCAGATCAGCAAGGAGACTTGTTGGGGATCTCCTTTATGTCTCTACATGGACCTATAACATTTCCCTCACTAGAGGGTCAAATTGAACATTGTGTGATTTTTTTGATTATGCTCCGAAACTCTCAAAGGAAAATTACCAAAGGGGTATCAGCTGACCACAAGTGTTAGAAAGTGAAAAAAGAAATGGTCCATCAAATATGTCACCTTGGTTGAAGACAATATTGATTGATTTCCTTTCCCTTGAATGTTTTTATGCATAATAAGGCTTTTATGCTTCAATCCATAAGAGAATTGTCACTTGTATGATTAAGCCAATGTGACTTATATAAACTTAGAATAAACATTGAAGTAATAACTCCTTATTATATATATGAATCAAAGAGATGATCTTCTTCTTCATGGTGCAACAGTGATGACAAGATCACTTGGTATTTTGTGCACATTCATGGGATGTTGAGGCACATTAGTGTGGGAGGTAAAGCAACAGTGGATATGTAGGTAGTATTAGAGGGTGCATATTTGCAATAGCCTTAGGTTTATTCCAATTTTAATTGTCGTCATAAATTTAGAACAATACATGCTTTTATTTCTTTATAATAGCTTCTATTTTTATCGTTAAGTATATTGTTGTTATGTTTTATTTGCAGTGCTTTTCATGTGAAAGATTCCAAGAATAGATGGGGCATAGATCCTTGGAAGAGAGATATGCATGCATACTTGCACTCCCTTCTAATGGGTACCCCTTCCTAGGAATGGTTCTCTAATGTAGATTAGGGTAGACTCCTCTAGGATAGATTTCGACCACAACATCTCATCTATAAAGAAGATCGTCTGGATGGATTATTGCTAATTCATTGATAGTCTGCTAGGATTGGTGCCATTGATGCATATTATTTTGATTTGGCTATTAAATGTAGATGCAATATTGAGTGTTCAGATATGTGTGTACTTGTTGTTCATATGGCCCCATTTTTGATGGGTTTACCCAGACACTGCTTTTGGGAAACGTGTCTTGACACTGGGGAAACATTTTTTAAAGTGCAATGTTTCCCAAGGTGCAATGCACCTCTGGAGTTTAGGAAATGTGGGGGCATCCACCCTAAGGGATGTGTGCCTGTGCAACATTGAACTTAACCTCTCAAATGCAATTTCTTGTTATCCTTCTAATTTGGTCTTTGTATCCGACTCTGCTTTCAGGTAGTGATTTTGGCTTAATTATTTTATTGTTTTCTGGTTGTTTCAGGGTGTATTTTTGTTATTTCTTGTCATTTGTTGCTGCTTTGAATATTGTCATGTGATGTGAATTTGATATATTCTCT
The DNA here is from genome assembly GCA_000404065.3 of Pinus taeda. NCBI lineage: Eukaryota > Viridiplantae > Streptophyta > Pinopsida > Pinales > Pinaceae > Pinus > Pinus taeda. Next base: position 16,216 of record APFE030447208.1, read on the forward strand.
TTACAAGAACATAATGGAGTGCCCTTTTTTGCATCTTTTCATCCCTATTTCTACTGTAAAACCTTATACATGGAAGGCATCAATGCCCCTCAAACTTATATATGTGGATGTGTGCATTGATTTCCTATTTTAGGCTTTTAAAATTTCTTGCACAGCTATGGATCATATTTGCTAAATATTGTGATTGAAATGCCATGCAGATTCATGTTAGCTTTCAATATAGGCATCAAGGGAGTGAGCGTGAGTCTCAAAAAGTTGCCAGAGGATGAGGGTAGAACATGAATAGTCGGCCTTCTTTAGTTAATCTAGCCAACATTGAGATGCTTGATATATATAATGCCATTCACGAATCCACGCTGACTGTAATTGCTGAGAATTTTAATTCTAGATAGAGCTTTGACATGGTAGCAAGTTCTTCCACAAGTATTGTATCAACTGATCCTCCCAGGTATCTCACTTTAGTGAGTAGGAGAGTACTTAACTCCCCTCTTGAAGAATTTTCCTTTCCTCCCCTTCCTGGGGGATTAGAAAATGCTTCGCATAAATCTAGGAACAAAGGAAGGGAATATTGTTTCAGTCCAATTAGAAGGTTAAGTTCCTTCTCTCAATGAGGAAGGTGGCTTCAATGTTGTGCACCGATTCTGGAATGCTACAGCATTGTCAATTCGATTCTCCCTATTTATTTTATTCCCAGGTTCTATCCTTCATTCCAAAAATGTGCTATAAGGCTAGCTCCATTTCTAAGGGCCCTTCATGGGATTATATGGCAAAAGCATAGATTCCAACACCTCCTTGTCTAAGAATTTTTTTGCTCTCTATTGTTATGATCCAGATTAGCAAGGAGACTTGTTGGGGTTCTCCTTTATGTCTTTAAATGAACCTATAAGATTTCCCTCACCAGAGGAGCAAATTGAACATTTAATGAATTCCTTGATTATGCTCTGAAACTCTCAAAAGAAAATTACAAAAGGGGTATCAGCTAACCACAAGTGTTAGCAAGTGAAAAAAAATGGTTCGTTAAATATGTCACCTTGGTTGAAGGAAAGATTATTGATTTCCTTTCCCTTGAATGTTTCTATACATAATAAGATTTTTTATGCTTCAATCCAGAAGAGAATTGTCACTTGTATGCTTCAACGAATGTGACTCTTCTATAAACTGAGAATAAACATTGAAATAACATTGATCAAATTCTTCCAAATCTTTTACAATGCATTACAACACCTTATGTCAAGCCATGGAAATATATGTAATCATGTTAGCTATCAAGAAGCTTCTCCCCGGTTGACCATAAAGGCTCCAAAAAATCGTAGATGGCATAGTTCCAATGTCCCCATACTAATAATTGAGTTTTCGTCAAATTTATCTTTAAACCCAAGAATATCTATGAAGTGAATAGTCCTCGATGTTTTGCTAAGTGATCTTCAGGTTTGACTATTCTATAGAAACTAACATAAGCATTAAAGGTCGTTAACCTATCTTCACTAACAGGAGAAATGTTGTTCTCATAAGAGTTATACCATTAGTTTTCCTCTATTAAATTAACGTATGTTATGTAATGGTCACCTACTGTACTTCCATAATGGTTTCTCACTACATATAGTTCATAGATATTGAACTCGCAAGGCCCGTTCTTCCCATCAACATTTTTTTGAGGTCGAGATCAACTGTATATTTTTTTCATAAACTGACAATATAAAAACATTTTAATGTGAACAAGTAGTAGGTGCTTAACATAAACCTAATTTGCTAATTAATATAGAAGTTGAATAAATTTCACTTAAAAATCTCCATTTTAACCCATAAAAGTCTCATTAAATATTAGTTCCGTAGATATAACTTAGAATAGAGAATTATGCCGAAGAATATATGGCATAGCCAAGCTAACTTTTAATACAACCCAATATCTCATAAATTAGCTTCCCTCCAATGGAAAGGTCTAGAGAAGATATTTCCAAACTATTGGGCATTAGTGAATATTATAAGTGTCTACCAAACTTATAGTCCTAGAATGTGTGGTTAAGTCCTCTTTCTCATCACACCATACATGAAGCATTAATGGGTCTGGTTCTAGCATGTCTATACTTGCTAGCTACTCCTTGAACTGGGAAATTCCATTCAAATTCTCTAAATCATGGATGCTCAAGGTGATAACATTATTTTTCCTTGACAATTTGATTCTCAACATCCATAACCATCTAGAAACCTTATTCTCAGTGGTACCGCTCTTGAGGCTCAACTATTGCAAGGGTTCTCTTAAGTGTCTATTATGTTTATTATTTCAAGGAAGAGATGCATATACATTTGTGCTAAGATAATTTTTTAGGAATATTATTGAAATGTAAGTCAATCGATCAGATTCAGATTGAAACAGTTCATTCCATTTTTCAAAACCCTTGTATTAACGGGAATTTGACACCTAACCTTGGAACTAAGATGAGAAACATAGTAGCAATTCAAAGACACCAAAACATTAATTACTACTGATGCCGAGATCTCAACTAATGTCTGGATCACATTAGATTCCGTCATTCCATATCATAAGAAAATGAAAAAATTTCCATCCTTTCTAAATTTTCTTGAGGGCAAAGAAACCCTGAAGAGTGAAAATAAATGCTTTGCAAATAATATCCTTCACATAAAAGAGGCCATTGATACCAAAGGTATTTTCAGCAAAGAGAATCCAATGTCTAATCACAATTTTTTGTAACACATTCCCACTGATTGCTCTAACCGTCTACTTTGCAGCCAACACCAATCCTTTGGTCTTCACTGTAAATAATGATTTTACTTGTTTTTCCATAGAGAGAGCTCAAGCTATGTCACTTTTGAATCTTCACATTTGAATCAATCTCCTCAATTTTGTTGATGGAATTGGTGGTAGATGGTTGTTTTATATCTTATCTGCAATTTTTATTTCCATTGTGTGTGTGTGTTGTAGACATGCATATATAAGAAATAACACTTTTTATTCAATCAAAAAGTACTTTCATCTTTTTAAATGTTGATTTAGAATCTAGTATCATTGCTATTAATATACATTTAGTAATTGATAGCTAAAGTTTTGGTATCAAGCCTCTACTACTACAAGTTGAAAGGAAAATTGGTCCTGAATATAATTTGGGATAATATATCTCTTAGAGATAATTTTTTCCATAGTTTGTTTCATTATTGTTGGACACTTGAAATGTCCAAGCAATAGTTGAGGTTTGAAATTCATAACAATAAAGTGGTTTTGGTTATTTAAGAAATATTGCAGTTTCACAAGTCTCGCTTCATTTTTGTGAGTTAGCTAACTTAAACTCATTTGGAAACATTGTATCTCCTTGCAAGAAGAACTGGGAAGGTCTACAACAAATTTTGGACATTTTTCCAGACCGCCAAATAAAGCTACACATGATAGTGAAATTGTTCAAATATCTCCTTATGCTAAGGTCTGTTTTGGACATTTGCAAGATGCTTTTCTATCTCCTTTCTCTGCATTTGAAGCAGCAATATTTGAAGGTATGTACTCTTGTTCTTGAACTCCAGGCCTTACGAGAGGCTAGGGCCTTGGCATTTAATCTTCACAAACATTTGCATCAACAGTAGTTGCATCTATTTCAAGAAATCCGACACCATATGCTCAGCTAGTCAAGACAAGGTTAGCTAGTCCTTGCTCAACTAAAAAGATGGGAAATTTTGGGTTATCTGACAATGAAAGAATTGTTAACCATGACTCATTTAATGCATTTTATTATTATTCCACACACTTCACTACTACTTTGTTAGACATTACTTTATCCTCTGATGAAACAACATCCATTAAGGAGCAAAACCATGCTATGTCACAAATACCATAGGAAATTATAGAAACTTAAAAGAACCATTTTCATAACCAAGTTTCTTTAAACCAAAATCCACAGCTTTCACATCCCAAAAAATCACAAGCGGAATTAGGCAAGTCATGTATCTTAACAAAGGCACAACGATAATCCTTATCTGGCTTCAATTAAGACAACAAAGTACTGGAAAATATGAATATGACCTCAATGAATTCCAAAGATCAAGTTACAGGTACTCGCTTACATCAACAAAATACATCTATTACACCTAATTTTTATGCTTTCACATTAGTTGTTGGGATTCCCAATGGAAATTGCTCAAATGGGAAATATCAGAGTCCACATATTTCAAATGTATGTACTCCTAATTTTGGTTTGAGTGGATATCCAATTAGTATAATTATTTTGCAACCCATGATGGCCGACATTGTTGCACTTGGTACTTTGGCTCCCACATTTGACAATATTGTTGCAATTGCTAGCATGGATTCAAGATTTTCTCCTGGTAGCCTACCTAGAGGAACATCAGTAGTCAACATAGATCTACATAACTATATAGATTAAGTGAGACAATGGGAGTTGGAATTTAGATGCCAATCATGGATCCAATAAGCATGCAACAATTGTAGAGAATTGTAGAATATGTTGCATGAATGGCCACATGACTCAATGATCATTCTATATCAAGGAATTACATGGATACCTCTTATCTTCATTTTCTTGAGTTATAGAAATCCTTCTTCAATTCTTTGCCTGCTCAACAGTAGTTGCAATATGGTGTGCCATATTTAGGAAAAGGTTGTCCAGGATGTTATGCCAATCCTTCCTTTGGCTTTTCCATGCTATATCCAGCTACCTAATTGGAAGTCTTGTGCTTCCTAGTTCTCCTATGGCATATACAACTTCACCTATTCGGCATAATGAATGAAACCCTCATTATTCGTTTGGTTGAAAGAATTCATATGTGGGAGATTAACATTCCCTAAAGCCATTTATATGAATAAATTCCATTGACATTTATTATCATACCAAAATTTTAGTTCTTCTTGAAGAGTTTTCTAGCATACCGGTTTAGGTCAATTGTAATGATGTCTTTCCGATATTTTGCTTATAAATACCACCCTGAACAATGTTGTGAGGGGTTGGTTGTTTGGTAGTAGTAGTTGGTCAGTCTCCTTTCCAACATTTTTTCTGAGCAGAGACTCACACTGTAACTGTCGTAATTTCCATAATCAAAGATTGTTGAAAGCGTGGATTGCGAAACTACTTGATGTTTTCTCTTGGCCAAGGAATGATTACGAAATTCCTGTGCTTCTACATGATTCAATAAGTGTTTCTCTCCTCTGTTTACTTTT
>APFE030447208.1:31130-54949 GCA_000404065.3 Pinus taeda
CTCTGAAGGTTGTAGCCTGCATACTGGTAAAGGACTGCACCAGTATATTGTAAAAGAAGTTTCTCATTAAAGAAGAAAGAAACAAATTGCAGCAGGTGGTTTTCACCCACATTGGGTTTCCACCTTATATCATGGTGTTCATGTGTGTGGGTCTTGTGTGATGTCCTGTTCTGTTATACTACACCTGTTTACTGTTAATATGCTTAGTAATGTTCTGATGCATTCACTGAAGATTAAGCTAACTGAATTATAAGATCTCTGGGTATACGCTATTTTCTTTAGACACAGTCGCGTGTATACGCTGGTTCACTTCATTGAAGTGGCGTATATGAATCTGAGTATGAAATTGAAAAGTTTTATCTGATCTGATAATACTGATTCACCCCCCCCTCTCAGTATTATTTCCAACACATCTGACCAAGAAGACCCAGAAGAAGTTCTCTCACATGATGATTTTATTGATCCTATTGCAAACTACATGGAACTTCTGCTTGACCCAAGTTCTTTAGCATGATTTCTTAGTGAAGACCACATACATCAACAGCAACCGTTATATGCCAAAATTTTGATTATGAGGGCATATACCCTAATGATGCTTTTACGTTCAGAGACCATCAGTCAGCAAGTTCATCTTGTTTTTTAGTTGCTTAAATGGCTGCACTGGTTGTTTGATCTCACCTAACGGCAAAGTAAGTGCTAGTTAGGGTAGGTAGGTAGGAGAAATAAGGCAGCCAGAGAAGACGATTTTGTAGAAGACAACAACAACTAAAGACCAAGGCATTCTGACCTGCTGTTCTTGACTTCTCGCAAGGAGAAGCCATCCCCAAGTGGAGCCACTGTTAGCTTCCTGCTGCAGCAGGTTATTCATATTTCATGATTGACATTTTACAGGCCAAATATGTCGTACTTTGCATGCTGCAATGCTCCATATTTGCTTAACAGTCTCCAAGCGAAGAAGGCTACTTCAAGTTCATTCAATTGCCTTCCAAATTTTGGAAAGTTATCCCGGTATCACCAATTTTTCAGTTAGAGGGAGGTCCAAATAGCCTAATCTTGGTCTCCCTAGGTTTAAATTTCCCGTTTTAGAATATAGAGAATGTAAATCTGTCCAAACAGCTTAATCTTGGCAGATTCTTAGATAGGTAGAGAAGCAGAGGAGCCCAACAGTTTAATCTGGGCCCTGGAAGAAATAAGGGTAGTATGTAGATAGGAAAGCATCAAAAGAAAAAAGAATGAAGGGTTTGCAAGTCTAAGTGCACCCAAATCAAAAGAAGAAAAAATTCTAGGTAAGTAGGCTGGGTAGGTAGTTCTCAGGTTGCTGAATCCTAATTGCCGACCAGTTCCATATTTTCAGGTATCATCTCATTCAGGACACAATCAACAGGTAATTCTATACGACAAGCTCAGAAGAGGTATAACTAACTCCCCTTCTCTGCTTTCCCCAATCATTAACTAACTTCCCCAAAAGAGGTCAAGATCTGCTTGACACCTCTTAAGTTCCATCATTTTCATAACACTAGCTTGAGTAAAGATCTGCTCCACTCAAAGTTGTTCCATACTTTCTCTAAAGAATGGTCCTACCCCCTTGTAACAGCCTAAGGTCTCTCGAACTTAGTGCTTTCTTACCAACTCCATATTAGCCACTAACATTATTATTTAGCTCCCTATTCTTCCCGCCCCCCTATTAATATTAAGTAAATTTCCCCTACGTAATATCCCTCCCCCTGGTTGAAAAATAACCATAAGCACCCCCGGGAATTGCTCAGTTTATCTGAAACTCAACAAGAGCCCTTGACCTCCAAACCATCTCCCAGATACAATGGACTCCTTCCATAGTATAAATCCCTCTGAGGTAATCGAACCCCTTCCAAAACCTCAAATGCCCTTCACACCCACCTACTTTCTCTTTCCACCCAAAACCTACACTTCGCAGAACCTTAAAGCCAGATCACATCGCAAGATCGCACTTTCCTCTCCATGCAGGTTATGACCCATCCATCACCATCCAACGCGATATCGCGATATCGGCGGTCGGTGGTCGCAAGTGCCAAATGCCCAACTCAAGCACCCTCCGTTCCCCGCTGATGCGATATTGCAATCGCATCGGAGTTAGTTCATCATATTACCTCCAGTACTGGCACCTCGCCATGTCATTCTGTACTAGGGACCCACCATAACTGACGTCATCCGCCATACAGCCGACGTCATGCTGACGTCAGCAGTCAGAAAACCGAAACTTCACGCAGGAAGAAAAATCGCACTTCGGAGCTCTAGAACAAGAAACAGAGGCAGTTTTCGATGCGCGATTATCGCGCATCGCTACGGGAAATAGGCCGTTTTGGGGAATCTTTTGATTTCTTAGCCCATTACGCGCCGAAAAAGCCCGAAAATCGCTCGATCGTGCCAAAGTGATCTGGTTTAAAGACAGCAACAGATCAATGAGAGAGTTTAAAGTGTATCAGATCAAATCATCAGGCTTCAAGCGTGTCAAAGAGTATTAGTCGACGGGAGAAACCATCAATGTAGCGGTAAAGAGTATCAGTGAAAATCTTGAGCAACGGCCCGAAGCAGGAGAATATTTAATACCTTCCAGCAGATTCAAAGAAAGAGGGCGAAGCCACTTGAAGCCCTCAAATCATAATTATTGAACATTTAATTCACACCAGAGCAGAACTACAGTTCCCAAAGCATAATCATTCCAGCAGCACCGCATCTGGCCCCCAAGGGCCACATTCTCACCATCTGATTCATCTGCCCCTAGCGCAGCCAAAAGATTTACTTGCATTTAATTCCAGCAACACTTAGATTCTTGAAGAGTTTTCTAGCAGACCGGTTTAGGTCAATTGTAATGATGTCTTTCCGATATTTTGCTTATAAATACCACCCTGAACAATGTTGTGAGGGGTTGGTTGGTTGGTAGTAGTAGTTGGTCAGTCTCCTTTCCAGCATTTTCTCCGAGCAGAGACTTGCACTGTAACTGTCATAATTTCCATAACCAAAGATTGCTGAAAGCATGGATTGCGAAACTACTTGATGTTTTCTCTTGGCCAAGGAATGATTACGAAATTCCCGTGCTTCTACATGATTCAATAAGTGTTTCTCTCCTCTGTTTACTTTTATGTTTTTTACCACCGTTCCACCTTCTAAATTGCAAAAAAAAAGAATAGCTTAAGATTTGTTTCATTACACCTTAAGTTCAATTTCTGCATTTCTCGATGTTTTCTTCAGAAATAGTTATGAGCATGTATACTTAAAATGATCTTGTTACAGCTGTTTCTTTCAACAATGAGTGCATGTTTAGGAATTCTTAATTGCTCCTGGATCCCATTCATCCATTTCCCCTCTTTTTCAGCATGATGAAATGATTCTCCTTTGCCTTTCATCCCTGATGTTCATTCCATACTTTCAGCAGACCGATAATGTATCCTGATGTGGCTATCCCGCTCCGTATCCCCTTGTGACCAAGAAAACACTCGCAAGCCTCAATCTGTGACTCCACACCCAATGGTTCGAAACTTATCACACCTTACCTTGCCTCTTTGTTCGAGAATGCTACCTTCCATCCAATCACAAACAACACTCCCTTGAAGCCAGAAAGCTAGCCTAAAATCATCAACAAAGGTTGAATCATAAAGAGAGAGCCCTCTCCGATTACAGGTGGGCTAGAACCTACAATCCAAAGATTGGTTTGTGGTTACCTCGGCCGTATCCCTATTAGGAGCCTAGGGACAAACTGAGTGATAACATTGCCTACAACTCATTTGTCCCAATTTAGCACTTACACAAGAAAAACACAAATGAGTAGAACTTCTAAGGCAAATAAGAAGATGTGGAGGCATCAATCATATTAATCACCACAAAATGTACAAGAGTGGGGGCTATCTCTCAAGAAAGTTAACTAGTTCATAGTCTAACTTATAAGGGAACTCAAATTTTGATTTTAGAAATGTTGATACATTAATGCAACACTATTTGTTGTTTTATGAACCTTACTGAGTTCTTATTTTATAGGGTTTGGAGGGAGTTCAAAAATTCAAGAAGTACAACATATGCTTTAGCACGGGAGTGTTTTGCACGTGAAATCAATCATTCCTATGTTAATTCAATTCCATTTGAGAAACTTGCAGCTCACATATGGTCAACTTCCACATTATAGGTTGTGAAAGAACTTCTAGTTCACATTGAGTTGGTTTTTGGTGTCACAAGAAAGTCAATCTAATGTTGTGCAAATAGATTATTTTCTCAAATAGTTATCTCCAGGACACAAAAAAATGTCGTCAACTGAAAATAGAGCTACAAAGATGGTTGTTTCTCAAGTGTCCGTTAAGGTCAAAATGTGTAAGGAAAGGAATTGTTAAGGTATCCAGTACATGTCTTTCTGTGTGCCTATATAATTTGGGGTCATCCTAAGGTTGCCTTCAATGGTAGAGGAGTCCACAAAATTGCACTTGCAAAAGAAACAACTAGGTTTATTCTAAAGTTTGAATCCTTAATCACTATTATATTAGATGGGCTTTATTATAGCTCTTTGTCAAGACTTTCTTCTCTAACTGTAACAAACGATGATTGGGGTTTTGAAGAACCTCAGACTTTAAGTCAACAACTGCAATTTGCAGCTCAACTGGCTGCATTTCATGTTGCTTGATGCTCTTACTTATATAAATTTGAATTGTGGAAAGTAAAGGATGCAAAATTTGTTGAATAGGATTTAATTAGAGTTGCTTGCCAACTTGAAGTTTCAATGCTGCAGAAGTGCAAGATAACATCAAGAGATGATGATGATGCTAGTCATGGCTCAAAGGCCATTCACAAGAAAGCATGAATTACTACTTTATATTCACATGCACTTGTTATTCTGATGTTAATATTAATTGATTGTATAATTATGATTATTCATCTATGAGGATGCACATGAGTGACTAAAATGTGCATAGCTTTTCGATCTTAATTTTTTTGCTATTGTGCTCTATTTTTTATGATGATTTTTGTCATCTCTAATGAGCTGATCTTGTTGGCAGATACATAAGGAATATATCTACAAGTTTACTAGAAGGATTTGCAGGTTTTATTGATATATATTAATTGGTTTCCATGGAGTTGGCATTGTAAAAGCCACTATCTACTATTAGTACACCTTAGTAACTCAAGGTTGTTGGGCTACTATTCAAGTTGGTTTTGAATTTTTTTTTTTTTTTTGTATTCTGAGTCTAAAATTTTGAGAAAACATTGGACTTCTAAAACACACCTCTTTAGATGGTCTTTTTTTCTTTTTATCTACCATCAATTAATCCTATTTAGACAAGTTAATAACTTTTCTTAGTATGGAATATCTACTTCAATATCAATAGTTTTTTTTTTTTTTTGTTATCAAAACCCAATTTGAATCTAAAGTGTCATCATTACATGCATTTTATATGTTTTAGAATGTCAACAACTTCTGCAAGAAAGGGTTCTTCATTTGAGTGGAAGTGATGGAGCAACATGGATGAAAATGAAACTATAAAATGCATGAGATAAATTGATGAAATCAAAGGAGAATGGAGCTCTAACAATGCCATCTCATAGTCCTTTGATGTCCAAAATAGTGATAATGGAAAGCCAAAGAAGGTTGCTTGGTCATTATTTTAAAGCACTTCAGAACCAGAAACTTCCTCAAGCACTAAGTATAACTCCAACAATAGATTGGGAGATGCACTTGAGGAAAAATGTTAAATGACAATGAAATTATGGTTAATGATATTCTTCATGATAGATATAGATAATTGGTTCATATTATCTATGGAATAAATAAAGGTGTCGATAAAATTAGGGTGAAGATAATTAGAATTTGTTGAAAGGTAATACTTGGTCCTCTTTTGGATGAAGTAAGTATATAATTTAGTTCCTTCACATATGTTTTACAGGCATAGGTTAAATAAAAAATGCAGAAAGATTTTTGGAATGGTGTTGAAGAGTCCCTTGGGTTGTTGGAATTATGAAAGAAGTCAGAGATGAGCTTCTTTCATTGATTCTTGAAAGTTGGAAACAATAACTCCTTGAAATCATTGATGTGGAGATCTTGTCTGCTATTTCTTTGGAAGTGATAATGCTTATGTGGCATTGTATTGATGTGGATTTTGATTGAACTTCCACATTTTCTTTGTTCATCCAGATACTGTAGTCAAGAAGCCAAGACGTTTAGTATCCTAGCAAGCTTTTGGGTTATTCATTAGGTATTGTATTGAAGCTTGATATTCCAACACATGATAAGGAGTCAAAAGCATCTAATGAATTTTTCATGAATAATCTGAGATAGTGGTTGGAATGGAAAAAAGTTCAAAGCTTTCCTTTGCACGTGCATTGGTGAAGGGCCTTCATTTTAAAAAAATTCTACCCAAGATATCACAACAAGAAAAATATTGATATTGTAGAAATTATTTGAGGACCTCATTGAGGTTAATTTTTCTAATGTCCTATTTGATTGATACCCTCTAATATGTCAAAAAGTCTTTAAATATGAATTAATATTTTCCTAAAACAAATCAGATTCAAATTTTATAAAATTAAAAAATAAAAACAAATGTCAATTTCTTCATTTGATTGTTACTTGACTTTGTTGTGGGCAGATTACAATAAACGTGATTGGAAAATGGATGGGGAGACAATGTAGAGCATGTCTTGGATATGATTCATTTGTTTTTAGAGATCCTTCAAGCACCCGAGTCATCGAATTTGGAAATGTTTCTAGTAGGGATTCCTATAGTTTTTAATGTTGTGATTCTTTAACTTCATGTTTATTTTGGGAAAACCAATGTTTCAGGAATGTCATACATGAAATTGGTGGCCAAGTAAACATATTTTTTATAATTGCAATGTCCATTCCATGATATACTCTTTTTATTGTTTGATTGTATTTTGGACGTTTCTTTTGATTTTGTTTTTTATTTTAACTAAGAAATTGATAACACTTGGTATCATGTTTATTTAAAAAACAACCAAAGGTTGAATATGAAATTAGTATTACAGGATATTGATTGGAATCCTTGTAGCTATATTTTGTTAAAGGATTTGCATGGCTATCAGAAAAGTTTAATTTCATGTTGTTAATTGAGCACATGTTGTTTAAATACTTGACCAAGTTCATATATTAGAAAATGAAATGTTGTTACGAATAAACTGATAAGGATTAAACATCACACCTCAGATTATTTGTTTTCACAAGTTATCTACAGCTTGAGCATTTTAGCATGTAACGTAGTTGACATGATTGTGCTTAAGATTTCCTTGAAAGTTGAATACTGAGTTACTAAGGTGTTCTTTTTTATGGTGACATTTTATTTCTTTTGATTATACAAGTCATCTGACCACCTTATAGTGACCACTATCACCCAACTAGAGAAAACCTGTTCGAGCTTCTTACTTGTATGGGGAAAAATGGATTTGACATTACTGATGTTGAGGAATATGTTGTATGAACTCTTTATAGTCTACTTAAGTTTATATTTTTGTGTTCATTGTCTTTCATGTCTTAGACTCTGTATTTTATCTTCTTTTCTTTTTAGAAAATGAACTCAGTTTTGATGGTAAGTAGGAATTGAAGAGAGGAGAGAAATAAAACTGAAATGACAAATGCAAAGAGAGAGATGGAAAGGATCTAGTTTGGCGATACCCTTAGAACCAATATCCCACATAAGACACACAGATAGAGACTGATGGTCAAGTCATCAGAGTTGGTGAATTCACTTGCCATGCCTTGGCAACACAATGATAATGTTTTGAAGTGATGAAACATCATTTCATGTGTAAATTGTAGTTCAACCAATATTAAGTTGGAAATATATATTGCAATACTTAACATTTCCTATAATATAATTTAGGTGGTTGAAATTATTTATAGTTTCATTTGATATTCTTTAGTATTGTAATTAACATATGCATTTCCATTTTCATATTAGATAAACATGCACATTTTATGACATTTTCTAAATCATACTAATTAATATATGTTAATTAATAATGAATGCATTAAATCAATCTAAAACTACTAAATTAGTAGTTTATATTGATTAATGATGAACACAAATAAAATGAATATACAATTGAATTAGTCATTTGTAATGATTATTAATGAAAGTAAATGAAATGAATATAAACTACTAAATTAGTCATTTATATAATGAACATGAAACGACTAAAAAATATAAATGACTACTACAAATGATAAATTTATGACTACAAATGAGGACTAAATTTTGCATATATATGACTATTGGTAGCTAATTTACAATATCGTATAACACGACCAAAATGTAGTCATATTTCTTTGGTCATTAATTGGTTTCAAACGATGATTAACATTTCCATATATATGACTATTAGTAATTAATTTATAGCATCTTATAACAAGACCAACATTTTGGTCATATATATTTGGTCATTAATTGGTTTTCTCGGATGATCATATAGTAATATATTTTGTTGTATATTTGGTCATTAATTGTGACAATTAATGACTAAATCAATGACTAAATTAATAACCAAATTTATGACTAAATATACTACTAGACGATAAAATTGAGACAACCAATTAATGACTAAGCTAAAAATGACCTAAAAATTGGTCACGTTACAAGATACTGTAAATTAGCTACTACTGGTCACTGACTGAAAAACAGTTGTTTATATGCAAATTTTAGTCATTTTAATAGTAATTAATTAACCATTTTGTACTAGTGCATGGGTCTTTACCATGTTATTAGCCCATAGTAATGAGCACGACAATAAATATTTGTTCCCGTCAGATAATACCATAAGAATAACTATGGGTTTTACCAATGGTATTGGATAAGGCCTAAGCTGTATAAGGAGGTGGCGATCAAAGTGTTTATGTGTGTACATGAGATGGGTTATTGATGAATTATTTGATCTAGGTGTGCACCTGGGAGAGTGATAATAGATCAGATCCTATAGATATGAAATGACTACACATTGAATAATCTTCTTATGGGTTGATAGATCTGTGATGATGATGTTATGATGTGTTTCTTTTACAACATATTTTGATATTTTGGTTTGATTGATGTTTTATTGTGCAATGAAAGTATGATTCAATAGTTACAGATATTTATACGTGTTTTCTTTAGAATGATCATGTACATACAAATATATGCTTCTGGGTAGTCACATATCAATTCAACAATATGAACATATATGTACATGGGTATGCTTCTTTAAAGGCACATACATACGTGAAAGTGTCTTATAAGGCTTGCATACATATGCTAGGGTTTTTCTATATATGATATCTGATCAATTTTATTGTGTTTGCTTCCTTCTGTCAATGAAGTATTTCATGATGATTTGTGCTATACAATGTTGGTTGAGGTTAAACTAATTATGTTATGAAATGTTCAATAATAATGATGATTCTATGAGATGATTTGTATTTGTTTTAGAGATCCGTGACAAGGTCAGTATGTGTTTGAGTGATTGATATTACTAGTGAAGTGATTCAGTTTCAAGGTACATTGTTTTGATATTTGTATGTGGATTATGTAAAGAGAAAGTGTGTATATATGTGGGTATGTCTCATAATCGTAGCGCATATATTATGACATAAAATTTACCAGGATTTGTAGTTATAGGATCTAGTTTTTGTGATGAACAATAAGTGGTCTGACATTCAGATGAAGAGTATATACTGATTTGAGATGATCTAGTTTCTTTGGTTGTTTGATATTTAATAATTTTTTTATTCAATGATTTGATGATTAAGTTGGCTCAATTATTTGATACAGTAATTGGTTTTAGTTTTTTATTTGATATCACGCTTAAATGATGATAGTGGGTCAAGTCTAAAATTGTGATGAAAGGTGGCCAGTTATGATGTTTTGAGTCATGTTGATCTAGTTAAAATTATGAAACGTGGTGCATAAAAGTGTTGAGGGTTGGAGCCTTTAGTAAGGGATCGAAAGCTTCCTTCTAGTGGTAGCTGGTAAATTAGATCAATGAGATAGGAGCTACCTTCTAGAAGGGTATTGGAAAATGTATCAGGGGGTTAGACCTCCCTTCTAGTGGCTATTAGAGAACGAGAGAAGGTTTTACCCTTCTACAGGTGGGTTCCTATGTGCTGGTATGAGTCTACACCAGTACAAGATTTTAAGAATTTTTTCATTATAATAAGATATGAAGACATAGAGGACAACAACGATGGATTTCTCTGACATTTGGTTTCCACCTAAAAATCCTAGTGTCTGTTGTACGCTCAAAATGTCTGCTTAAACATTATAAGGGAGACCACCTAGTCGAGAACTTAAAACAACTCCTTTTCCATTTGAAATGGTGCTTCCAACTATTCAAACTAGGTCTAGTTACCATCTCTCTATCTCTATTGGCTTAGAGTACGGCTCTCACATAACAATAGAGAAGAGACATGAGAATGATTATTCTTGCTAATCAGGAAAAAAAGTGATCCTTAAGATGATCTAGGGCTCAACCAAGACACAACTAATGTTTGGCTCTTTGATAAGATGACTTCTAGGATTGTAGAATTAAATCTAAATGGGGACTAAAAAAAGAATGCAAGAAAAAAGGAAAGAAATCCTAAGCCTATCTCACTTAGGAAGATGTAGATCTAACACAACTGAGATCAAAGTAATTAAATGATTGGGATTTAAATATGTTTGGCTTATAGTAAATATCAAACTAACGAAGTAGTTCACTTAACTGATATTGTGAATAACAAAACACATTATGTTCAAAGATCTATTAACATGAATGATTAATCATTAACATTAGGACATAATTCACATAATGTTAGTAGTAATTAAATCAAGATTAAATGGCAGATTTATGAGTAAATAGATACTCAGAAATTTGGTTTCAATGCACAAGAGCAAAAGAAAAAATTGAGAAAAGAATCATCGGACAAACATATTAGGTAGCTAATCCATAAGAAATGAATTCATATTGACAAAAGTGCACAAATATAAATCCAATAACATGATTCTGCTACCAAAAGAATGATATATGCATTAAAAATAATAGTATTCAAAACACAGATTAATTAAACGTGGTTTCTTAGCCAATTCTTTGAATCTGGTCTCCAATAGTCATCTACAACTCATAAACTCCATTGTTGAAATAGGAGCTACAATAGTGCAAGATATGTTCCCCAGACATAACTCAGATTTTGTTAAAAGATAAATCCCCAATTATCCCAGATTTGAGATTGATCCTCTCTAACTACAACATGAAACCCTTATTACAATAATTATTTTAATAAATCCATAATTTCATATAAGATAAGCCTCTTCTCCATTTTACAAACTACTATTTATAATTACAAAAATGAATTCACAATAGGAGAGTTGTTGAAGAATAAATATGCTCCAAGAATTTATATTGGTTAATTTTTTTTCTTCTCTTGCAGGAGAAATTCCATTGATTGAAATCTTATCTTCTTCATCTTCTCAACTTATCTCTTGCCAAAAACAAATCAAAATTAAATTAAAAATGCAAATTAAAATAAAATAATATGAAACTTGGAAAACAAACATCTTCAATCAAATTTTAATTAAATAAATAAATAAAAGGAAATATGAGCTTTCCATTAGTCATTGTAAATATCTTATTGGTCAAAGAGAACATAGCCGAATGGATCTACACTCAACAGAGTCTATAAGAAAATGAAAATGCAAAACATTAAACATAGAAAATTAGTTTTGTTTACAAATTCGGAACTTGATTTTTTGCTAAAGTTTAGACTCATTAAGTGACTAAATATGAGAATGCAACCAATTCAGAAATATGCTCCATGATGTTATCTATACAATGTGTCGTCCTGGGCCTCATTGGCTAAGTAAAACTCAACTTATGATCTTCAAAAGATGAAGTCTCAAAATTGCGAGAATTATGGAAAATTTGTTGCCTAGGCCAAAAATAGGAAAATTTAATTAAAAATTATAATCCTATTTAACTACAGAATTATTAATTAATCATAATTATGAAATTATTAAATTATATAAAAAATAATTTACAAATTTATTTAATTAAAAATTAATAAAAATTAAACTAATTAAATATTATATATATATATATATATATATATTATATATATATATATATATGCTGAGACATGTGACAAGTGACTATTGATCCCTAATTATGGACCTGAGTGGCTTTTGGTCCCAACGAATGGGCCATTAAGTGGCTTTTGGGCTCATATATGAGCCATACACAAAATAAGTGGAGCCCTTATTAAAAATTAAGAGGAGGTGGAGGCTTTTACTTAGGGAGGTATAAGGGGACTTCCATTTACAATAAATTACCCTTTAAATGATAATATCAGATATTGGGGGTTCTTAAAACAAATGTTTTGACACAACATAAAGAATTCAATGTCTGATATTCTGATATTAGAGTTTTTAAATATTTGATTTTTTTTTTTTTTTATCAAGACTTTTTCAAATATCGGGACTTTTAGAGTATCAGAAATTTTTTATAATATGATTTTTTTTTATTATATCTAGACTTTTAAAATATTAGGAAAATTTTATCGGGATGATTTTATTAGGTCTTTTTATATTGGAATTTTCTTATTGAGACTTTTTATATTGGAGTTTTTTATATCGAGTTTTTTATTGAACAGAGGAGGTGAAGTAAAGTGGGGCCCACTAGGAGTGAGACTCATTCATTATAAAATATAGCCACTTGGTAATTAAAACTCTGACAAAATGGAATACAACCACTTTGTGATTTTGAGATTTCAAGTCTCGTAATTTCTTTTAAAATTGGGAATTAGAATAAATTACCAAGATCCTAAAAACACATGATTTAATTGTTCTACAATTTGGTTGGGGTGATTTTGTAGGATCTTTAGTGAGAAATAAGATAATTAATAAAATTAACTAAGAATTAATATTACAATGAATTACTAATTTATTTATAAAAAATTAAACAATATATATTTTGTACATTGTTAACCTGGGCGGTAAAAAATATCGAACTTCGGATGGACATGATTTGCAAATCGTGTAACCAAATAATATGAAGCAAGTACCAATGGAAAGCTAGTGAAACTTCAAATTTAATGAAGTAGTCAAAATAGAAATCCAATGAAAATGAAAAAATAGCAAAATTGTAGGAAACTTAACCAAAAGAAAATATTAAAAATGTAATCTAGCTAAAAAATTATGGAAAGGGTCTTAATTATTTGAAATAAATAAGTCAAAAATGGGGGTGTTTATTTTTCACTATAACTTTGGAGACACACGAGGAAGAACCAATTATCTCTGGTTAAAGATAATGAACTTCAATTTACCTAAAGGTTAAAAATAATGGATTACACTAAATTGTCTAATAGTAAAACATTTCCATGGGTTCCACATAAATAGATTAAGGAATATGAGTTTGAAGAGATAAGTACTAAAATCATACTTGAGTAAAAGTCATGAATTCAAATTTTGTAAAAAAATTATTTTAAAATTATCGCGTCTGAGAAATAGAAGAAGGTATAGATAGGAGTTTTTGATAAAGCATACATCCATTATTATGAATGGTCTCTGATATCTCTTTACTACTAGTGAACCTGAAAAATACCCTGATGAAGTTGTGTTTTATGCCATACAAGCCTAGCCCCACTACTACCAAGTGTCCATAGCCTCGACGGGTTTACTTGTATTTCCCATTCTTCCTCTTTTAATAACCCTTTTGATAAGCCCATTTGTGATCTTTTACTTTATGATGTACCTGAGTGAAAAATGTGGGATGGTAATAGAAACTTTTGTGGATGGATATAATACTTCCATAATGTTGACTCCAAATTCTTTCACCACGACTATCAATCAGAGGATTTTATAAAGTGGAGGGGTGGGAGGGATTAATTGAGTTGAACTTAGGCCGGTTCTTTCCTTGAAGTGGTGAATCATATCACTTAGAAAGGATGTGATTTCATACATGAAAAAGTTTTAAAGCAAAAGGGGTTTATGGTTCCATAAAGATAGACCTTTAATGATAAATCAAATTTAGTAAGATAGACAAAGTAACAATCTCCCATATATTCCAACCATTGTTGAGTGACTAAAAGAGCTTCCACATAAATCTTAGTATAGTTATCAAAATCAAGCCAAAACCAATCGTGAAAGGGAAAAATAACTTGAAACTGAAACTAAAGAGAAATCAACAAACTCCAAAAAAGTAAAAATGAGGAAAGGAGAACCTAAAGGAAAAGTCCCAAAATTTTAAAAGACAAACTCCAACAAGATTAACTATAAAACTCTCAACAAATGAATAAAAGAAGAAAACCATATGTGCATTCGTGCTATGTTGAGAATCTAGTAAATTTTATCATGTGGAGTTATAACAGATTAAGCTTCCAAATTGTAAGGGAAATGTCAGTCATGAAGTAAAAGTCAGCCCAAATGAAAATTCTTTGTCTGCTGCCAATTTTCTTGTTTCAAAGCGAAACCTACATAAAAAAATCTTGACAAATTTCCAATAAAAGTATTGATTATGAAACAAATAAACATTTCAGAGACTCCCCAATTTAGATGATTTAATGAGCAATCATTCCTATTGCTCCAAAACTCAAAAAACAAACAAGGAGAATGAACTTTAAATATGATATGGTAGAGGTGTGAAATTTTTTTATGAAGCATTGCAAAACAAAGTTTTATATCAGAAAAAATAAAAAATAAAAACTAAAAGCAAAAGTAAAGAAATCAAATTGAATCAAAGTGGCCATATGAAACTTACCATTGGAAAATTTTGTTTGATCTTACCCGATAGGTATCATTTTCTCCAATAAAAGAAAATTTTTCTTTTAATTAGAATTAAAAGTATGAAGAAGTTGAATTTTTTGTAATCTTATTGACCCAAAATCATAATTTATTAAATTTGAACTAAGGCAAGCAGTAAAGTAGAAGAAACCAATGTTTCATGTCCAAGGAATCTAAAATAAATAAAACCCATCAGAAATGAGAATAATGATAATGTGCTTTTGCAGTGATGATTGTTCTCTTAATATTTCAAATTTCATATTCACCCCATGATTCTCATAAAATTTCAAAATTGAAGACCAAATTTCACATATTACATTTCCCTTACATTATTAATGAAAACCATGAAACTTAATCAGAGGTATTTCTATGCCATCAAAGATATTACGTCATATTGGAGGTTTTCAATGCCATCAGAGATCAGAGATTAAGATATCGTAACATTTCAAAGGAGCACTGAGGTGATAAGAACTCCGAGCTCCGATAAGATTGTGATCAAAGGGATTAATGTTTCGGACATCGAAGGGGCTAGACATATCAAAGGACTTATGAAATAGAACTTTCGATATTTACGCATTAAATATCAGATGGGCCTTTTATTATTTGATATTTGAATGTTTTCGACGGAAATTATTTTCGAAGGTTTAATTGATTTTCAATTCCGATATCGGAAGCCTCAATAAATATTTCTTGTAGATATTTTTAGATTATATTTCTAATAAAGAGAAGCTCATAATCAATATTTCCTAAAAGTGTAATACCAGAACTCGGATAAATAATAGTTCATGATGACTTCTATGAGATTTTGAGATCAAGGATTTTGAGTAGATAAAATAAAATAGGACTCGTAGATCTCATAGAAATGCCTCAAAAAGTGTTTTTAAATGGTTATGATAAAACATAAATGAAGGAATCCAATATTGGAAAGTGAACAACAAAAAATCAAGATTTCGATAATTACCAGATAGAAGACCTGAATCAATTCTGAAGAAGAAATGTGATTGAAGGGGATGTCAAAATGTATGAGCGCATTGCAAAAGTTTTTTAACTCAACTGGCACATGTGAGATTCATAATATTTATAGATAAAATCTTGGATAAGATTATTTTCTACAAGATTTTTGTGCAAATTTTCCTCTGTTTGTAAAAAATATGAGCAATAAAGAGTCTAAGTATTTCATTTTAGCTGCATTTGAGAGCCAAAATATGATTATGGACTCATATTGCTAAATGTGTGAAGGAAGGTAAATATGAAATAGAAGAAATACTAAAGAATACCAAAATTCTGATGAAACAACAAATACTTCCATGGACATGTTGCAGATTAGAAGGGTTTGGATACTTTCTTATATGAAGTCTCCAAAATCAAGCCAATGAAGACCTGTAAAAGAAACATAACATAAATAAGAAGTAAAGTATAAAAAAGAAAAACTAACAATAGATGAAGATGAGCTTGTTAATGCATACATGGAATAATATTGACTGTAAGTTTACCTTATGAAACTTCAAGTTCTCCCATTTATTTCTCAAAATTCACATGTGTTCAACATCATCTACTTATTCAACCTAAAATGCTAAGTAATGAATTTTGAAATTGCATCCACCTCAAATTTACAATGGAGGACAAGAGTGGTGAAAATGAGATTTTTAGAAATACTTGTGAACCAAAAATTGCTAGGCCATAGAAATTCCTCGGAATTTATTCATATATGATTTTATAACATTTTTAATGATGTGATGAAATTTTGAAAAAACAAGACAATCAAGTGCTTCACAGGTGTGTATGATTTGACAATATAAGAAATCTCATATGTTCTAAGCCACTTTGCAATAAAACGAAAGGGGATGTCAAGAAAAGCTTGGATTCATTACTTGCTTATTAAAAATATGCAATAATCAAATAAATGTAAACAAAAAATAATCTAATCTTAGTGAATCTATTCCTAATTCTAAATGAATGAAAATAAACATGACTAGATATAGTCGTATTTCTAATTTAACAATTCTCTCATTCTAACTCCTGCATGTATGTAGAGGTGAAACATTAGTAACAAAAGTATAGTTAAATGAGTAAAAATAAATTTGAATATAATATGTACACTAATTGCTAACATATTTATAAGAAGAAATTTATTTACAATCACCTTCTCTTGAAATGTCATTTCCGACTGAATTTCAATTGGATCAAAAAAATCTGGATGGATTTTCATTAATGATTGGGAGAGGTTCAAAAGAGGGGAACATGCCAGATTGTGGAAAAGAACATTTAGATACAATGGTCTGCATGTAAGTCTTATGTATATATGTTAGATTATTAACAATATTATGTGTAGGAAAACTTTCCAAGTGTCTTTCAAATGGGTCAATGAAAAATGGATGGAAATATGATAGATTCAATGGAAGATCATTAATTGAATTAGATTGTTGGTCATATTGTAAAAATACACTCTCTTGTTGGCACTTGTTTTGAGAGAAAAGGAACAAGTAATAAGAGATGAACATCAATTGTAATTGGAAGAGTAATAACTCTTGATGTTCATGATTATGATTTGAAACTTCATTTTCCCATTCAAGCAATGCATCAATTGAGTGTTCAATATTGAACTGCTCAATATGCAAGCATAAGATATCTAAAAACTGAACAATCAAAAGAGAAAACAAAATAAGTGAAGAAAAAATAGCAAAATCAAATCACTATTTATAGTAGTATTAAAATTATTGTTACAACATAATTGAGGTTGACTTGAAGTAATTTCCTGTTCACAAGAATTGTCTAGAATAGTGAAATTAGAATAATTTCCAACACCAACTTTTGAGCTAGAAAGAGGATTAGGACTATGAATAGGAATGAGAGCTTGAGCATCATAAATTGAGATGGTTTCTTGAATGTTGAGATCATGAGTATGATTAAGTGTTTAAAACTGAGAGTCAACTGGAACAATTTTTGTATTGGATTTCTCTTGATTTTCAAGTATACTTTGATTTGCAACATGAGGATTTAATAGGGAAGGAGAAAAATAAACATCCTTAATGTCAAATAAGTCCTCATAAATGAGTTCAGAGCATTCACTAGCATTGTCTTTATTTTCATCTGATGTATCAACACAAGAAGGAATATGAAGCACATATTCATTAATGGCAAAAAAATGATCAATAATTGTCTCTCCATCTTGATAAATACTAATATGAAATTTATTTATATCAACCTCCTTGTCTTCTGGAATAACATTAATGTAAACAGGGGATAAATTGCTATCAACAAAAATACCAAGATAAAGGGAGAAATGTGAGTCTAAAGAAATGAATCTAAAAATATCTTTATTTACAGATTCTTGTACATTTTCTCCATTGCAAATTTCATATTTATGATCATTGATTTATCTATTAATGCTTTCTTGACAATTATTGTTTGGGTTTCCTGAATTTTGTATTTCATAATAATGATCAAATTCAGAAATTTCTACACCAAATTTCATATTCGAATCTTGGATTTCTACTTGAGTTTGCTGATTTAATAACTGATTTTCTGAATTAATTTTAGGTTGATTTTCTGATTTGAAGGCATTTTTTCTTTCAAGTTTGTTACTAATTTATTCTTGTAGTTATTTACCAATTTTTTACAAGCTTTGTGATAATGATTCATTAGCATGGCTATCATTAACACTGTAAGAGTTGTGTCCTAGATTTAAGAATTTATCATACATGGTTGAGGCCACTTCATCATGGTTAGTGTGCACCTCTATATCAGAAATTTTCATAATGTTACTAGAAGTTGGATTGGGAGTCATCAAAGCTTGCAATTGTTACCTATGGATTTGAAATGGGAGAAAGAGAAAAAACTTATTGAAACCAATCCATTAATTCATTATCTAAATGTTTATCTTCAGCTTTGAATCTTAAGAATATTAATTGAAATCTAACAGTAAAATCTAAGAGAGATTCATTTCCAAACCTTCGTAAATCTTCAAATTCATCGCATATCTATTCATAGGCATAGGCATCAAATTGCTAAAGGAAAATTGTGACAAATTGATCCCAAATGTGAATAGAGGAAACTAAAAGAGATTACAACCAACTTCTAGCTTTTCCTGAGAATGTAAGAATAAAAATCGTGCATAGAATACCTTCATCAATATCATGAAAAGTAGAAATTTGAATTTTTTTTAATAAAATATATGACATGACCAAATGCATAAACATTCCTCCTACCATTAAAATTTACCTTTGACAAGTTTCTTACTACTTTTGGTGGAGTATTGGCAGATTCACGTTTAGAGATATAACTCCAAATGGGAAGTTTGAGAGGAGCCATTATGATTAAAATAATACTTTTAAATACATAAACTCCAAAATACAATGAGTGATCAATCCCTCCTTCTAGCACCAAAAATGTTGCAAGCTTAAACTGTCTACCTTAACATTATAAGGAGACCAACCATTCGAGAACTTAAAGCTTCTACTTTTCCTTTTGGAATGGTGGTTCCAACTAGTTAAACTAGGTCCAATTACATTATCTCTATTTCTAATGGTTTAAAGTATGACTCCCACCTACCAATAGAGAAGAGACGTCAGATCAACTATTCTTGCTAATGAGGCAAGAAAGTGATCCTTAAGCTGATCCAGGGCTCAACCAAGCCACAACTAAAATTTTCCTCTTTGATAAGAGGACTTTTAGGAATGTAGAATTAAATCTAAATGTAGATTAATACTAGAATGCAAAAAAAATGAAAGAAATCCTAAGCCTATCTTGATTAGGAAGATGTAGATCTAACCCAACCATGATAAAAGTAATTAAATGGTTGGGATTTAAATATGTTTGGATAATAGTGAATATCAAGCTAATCAAGTATTTCAATTAATTGATATTGTGAATACCAAAACACGTTATGTTCAAATATCTATTAACATGAACGATTAATCATTAAGGTTAGGAAGTAATTCACATAATTCTAATAACCATTTAAATTATTAACAACGAATGATGAACCAATAACATTAGAAAAGAATTCACATAATGTTACTAGTAATTAAATCGGGACTAAATGGCAAATTTGTAATTAAATAGTTACTCAGAAATTTGGTTTTAATGCAGAAGAGAAAAAGAAAAATCTGATTAAAAAATCATGAGACAAACATATTAGATAGCTAATCCATAAGAAATGAATTCATATTGACAGAAGTGCACAAATATAATCCAATAACATGATTCTACTATCAAAACAAATGAAATTTGTATTAAAAATAATAGTATTTAGAATATAGATTGATTAAACCTAGTCACTTGCCTAATTATTTGAATCTAATCTCCAATAGTCATCTACAACTCATAAACTATGTTTTTGAAATAAGAGCTACAATAGTGCAAGCTCTCCTCGCCATACATAGTTCAGATTTGTAAAGGATAAATCCCCAATTATCCCAGATCTAAGATTGATCCTCTCTACATACATCATGAAATACCTATTATAATAATGCTTTTAAGAAATCGATAATTGTAGACAAGAGAATCCTCTTCTCCATTCTACAAACTACTATTTATAATTACAAAAATGAATTCAAAATAGAAGAGTTGTTGAAGAATAAATATGCTCCAATATTTTTTATTGGTTAAAATTCTTTTTTTTGCTTGCTAGAGCAATTCCAATGATTGAAATATTCTCATCATTATATTCTCCATTGTTCTCCTGCCAAAAAGCAATCAAAGTTAAATTAAAAATGTGAATTAAAATGAAAAATACGAAATCTGGAAAACAAACTGATTCAATCAAATTTTAATTAAATAAATAAAAGAAGGAAATCTTAGCTTTCCATTAATTCTTGTAAATATATTATTTTTCAAATATAACATATCGAATGGATCTGCACTCAGCAGAGTCTATGAGAAAATGAAAATGCAAAAAATTAAACACAGGAAATTAAATTTGTTTACAAATTCGGAGCTTGATTTTTTGCTAAATTTTATACATACTAAATTACTGAATCTAGTCATGTAACCACTTTATAAATATTCTCCATGATTTTATCTATCGAACGAGCCATCCTGCGCTTCCTTTGGCCAAGTAAAACTCAACTTATGAGCTTACAAAGTTGAAGTGTCAAAGTTGCCAAATTCTTGAAAATTTAGTGTCTAGGCCAAATATAGGAAAATTGAATTAAAAATTATAATCCTATTTAAATGCAGAATTATTAATTAATCATAACTAGCATTTGCACCAGATGTTGCAAAGAAAACGCCGTAAGGCATAAAGTGCGGAAATCCATTATCCATGTAGTGTGTGCATTATTCAATAAGGTGGATCTCTCTAAATTTGTTGCAAACATTTATGTTGTTGCATTGCTAATTTATTTAGGGTCTACTACTACCTCCTCTTCTTGGAATATTAAATTTCTTATCACCCCATGATGACAATCCCTCTAATTATTGGCATCACAATTTTTTCCACTTTGGTGGGTTTACCTTCAACCTAAAGAAACATGAATTTGAGTCACTCAATTAAAAAGTAATTGCTAAATTGCTATTTATCAGGTTTTGAGTAAAAACAATTAATAACTCATATTTACAACCCTTGAAATATTTACAGCCTTTTAAGTCTTGTATTTATAACTCATATTTATAACCCTTTAAAATGAAACTAAGTATCTATATTTTTATTAATAATAAAAAAAATCTTCTTTATAACACTGACACTCACATGCTACTCCTATATACTTATCTTATATTTAATATTGAGTGTCCATCAATTGAATGACAAGATGAAAGCTCAACTTAATTGCACCTTTAAAAGGTGACTTAAAAGTTTAATTGGTAATTTTTATTCAGTAATTTGTACATTGTTAATTGCAATTTCTCTTGAAAACCAATGTTTATATCAAAATTTTAAAAATTAACACTCACTTCTCCCGTAGTGTTTCTTTATTTGATCGTGGCACTCAAGATTGCCTTTCTCCAAAGTATCCAATGTGAAGATGATATCTTATGTGTTTCCGCTTTCTCAGTAGGTTCATGTGATTATTATTATTATTGGTGTTAATGTCTATGTTTTTTTTATGCCCATCCATTATTTATTATCTAAACATTGATGTTTGAAAATCCGTAAGTGGCTAGTGTGGAAATTGCAAGGTATGTTGAGAATTTTGTTATCTAGTAAGCTTAGAGTCATTCTTGAGTCATTATCTTTACCATCTCAGGTAGAAGAAGAAAAGCTTATTGAATTGGAAAAGAACCCTAAAAAGTATTAGGATCCATGGGTCAATTTTTTTGTGTCATGTAGCAAGATCACATGGTTATTTGGTTATGCCACATGAAGAATTAGCCTTTGCCAATATTTAGGCTTTTAACGAGGTGATTTTTTCTACCAATATTCTTATACCAATTTACCATGACAATTCTCTTTTAAATTAAAAAGAAAGCATCGTTTTTTAGTGTTTCAACTTCATTTATAAAGAGTTTAGTACTGATAATTAGTAGATTATATGAAATTTTGAAAATTTCACTAATATATTATTGTTGTAAGGCTCTACACTCCCAATGGAACTCATATAGTTAGTGGATAAAGAAATGATAAGTTTTTAAAATGGTGAGGATCTATGATGCGCAAAAGGCGATGCTTGTCATCAACAAAGTTTTGACCCCATGCTGCAAAATCCTTATCTGAAGGCGGCTTCCGAGTAAGAATCTCCAGGAAAATAACCCCAAAGGAATAAACATCCCACGTTTGGTTGGGTTGGAGAGTTTTCAATGCCTCTGGGGCCTGGTAAGGACATACAAAGTTCTTGGATGTGCCTGAACTACCCAGCAGATCAGATGTTGTTTGCAGGCTATCACGGGAGCCAGTGGAGCGTTTGCTCCCTGAAAATATACCTTCAAGGTTCCTTAGGTGGATAGCAGAGCTACTATACTTGACATTGGCAGTGTTCAGTAGCTTTTCTAGCCCAAAATCTGCTATGTATGGCTCCATGTCAAAGCGCGGAAGGATGTTGCTTGGCTTAATATTTTCATGAACAAAGTTCCTTTCATATAAATAAGCCAGGCCTCTAGCTACTCCCTTTGCAATTTTAATCCTGGCCAACCATGGCAGATAAAAGGGAGAGTTTGATGACCTTCCTGCAAGATTGGAGAGATATAGTGTTAGTCAATGTTAGTGTGAAAGGATCTAAAAAGGATAAGCTGAACAACAGAACATACCGTAAAAACAGCAAAGGTAGAGGACCCATCCCCTGGAATTTTTTGGCATTCCAATTTCATAAGAGTGAAGTCCTCTCCTTTCTTGCTTTAGCCCACTTGGCCATGTCGAATAGTCGGCTTCTCGATCTTCTCATTTTTGAGCTCGCGCTTCAGAAGTTCTGCCAAGGGCACCATCGGACCTTTCTTCCCGTACACAACCCCATTTCCATTCCCGTTCGCCTGCTTCATCTTCACTGGCATCATCTTCTCCCCCTCCTCGCTAAATTGCAAGCATCATAGGGCCGCCACGCCTAACGACTCAAAAAAATATTGTTATGATGTAACACAATATCCCAATAATGTGATGAAATTAATTGAGTCATTAAAATGTGTTCAGTCTCCAAACTGAAGTAATTAATGCAGTCGTCAATAAAATATGGCTTACCAGGAATATGGTATAATGGACCTGTTCAATATATAACAGCAGAAACATTTCACAGAAACAGATATAAATACTGCAACCAATTGTTCTCTGGCTAAGTAAGAAGATGTTATGTAGAATAAGATACAAATACAAGCACAGGGTCACTTGTCTTATTTCATGGTCTTCCTAAGAAGGCTTATGAAGGAATTTGTGTAGCATTCTCATGGTTTTGATAAATTATCATTTGTTGCTGAGATGAACATGTATATATAAATATTCTAACATGAAAAAAGAGCAGTTTCTTCTTTATATATGCAAACTATAGCTGAACCAATAAATCTATTTTTCAATATTGATTTGCATCAATTTCTTTTGGTCCAACCAGCAATTAAAATCCATCCCCTGCCACTACAACAATAATACACCATATATCACCTTCCATTAGAACTGAGAATGAGCTGCAAGTAAACTGTGAG